>FR997805.1:3000000-3242500 GCA_905475355.2 Clostera curtula
CCATTACATGGACGGTAATCAGCCTATCCCACGCTGGCCAAACGGGTTGGCACGGGATTTCGTTTCAAGTTCGCTTTCTCTTGCGGCTAGGTTCTCGCCTTCTCGTTTCCTTTTGTCGCTCTTACGACACCCTCGGGATGGAATGGGGTTGTGATACAATGTATTCTAAATCCGTCGTCACAAGGACGTCCTCTATTGGACATTCAATTGATACCTATTAATAGTGGGTGAACGAATGGTTGTTGCAGACGCATAAATCGGACACTTAAAGATGTCGCAAGCATAGAGCTAGATCAATATATAATCGATAATCAATTACTGTACTTGTTTAAAGCAAGGTCTAGGTTTTGAGAACTGCGTAGAAGCCATATGCTTGTTTGTGCCCAAACAAAAGTCTGATAGAACTTTTGTTTGGTCGATTTTGTTGGTCTAGTGGTTGGATGCGTAAATCCCTCGCCCATTGGAGAGGAGACCCGGGGCGTAGGGCGTCATGCTACGTGTACCAGGGCATGACACCCAGAGCTACTAAGCTCATATAAGGAGCCAAGATCGGATGGGGGTCGAACGGTCCCTCTGATCGTTCCCCCCAGCGCACGCTGCCCCGTGGAGACACAGTCAGGCCCCACGGGGCAGCAAGCGCGGGACGGTACACCCCGGGGATGTTTAGTGGGTATGCCTCTTTATGAGGAGATTCCCACACACCCCCCGCTGGCCAACCCCAGGCCGGTGGGGATAGTCCATAAAGGATTTTACCCCGGGCAACAAAAAAATAAAAAATAAAAAAGGGGTTGGATGCGTTCCCCCTCGACCGTGCTGTCATCTTGTTGTGGTGAGTAGGCTTGCGTGCCTTTAGGATCCGTTGAGGCTCAGGGTCACCCATGCCGGGCGTTTTGGCTCTATCCTCAGAGTTGCCTCGGAAGCTTTAACTTGCCGCGACACACGGCGTGGTAATTGCAGTGGACCTGACCACCCGTCAGGTGTTGAGGCCAGGGCTGCCGTCGCAACCGCATGGATCGGGCGCCATTTCATCCGGTGTCTGACGGGGGCCCGACCATGGTCGCCAATGGGGAGTGGAACCCTATGTCGGGCAGTTGAGGGACACCGTTGGTTTTAGCGGGTAGGTTGGGGCGCAACTACCGTCTTTGCGCGCCCCGGAGTTCCACATAACGCGGCTGGCGTTTAACTATCGGGGAACCATGAGGATTTCCAATGTAAAAACAAAACTTTTTCACGTCACACACGTGTTTGTGTACACCGGAGGGCTCCGAGAGAGTCAGAGAGAAAACGTTCCTTTAGTTGCCTCATACGACAACCTCAGGATTATAATACACATATATGGTCACAATGTCACCACATGGAACATTCATGTGTTTCATCTATTGATCTCCCTCTCTCTCTCTTTGCGTCGTATTCTTCAGGATTGAGGGTCGTTACTACCCTTCAGCATCACTTTCCCTCATATGATGTTCTTTTAATCTGTTCCTGCCTCTGGCGGTGTGCAGCCCATTGTGGACCGTAGAGTTGAGAGTCGTGCGGATTTGATCGGACCAACGTTTTCCATCCAATATCTTTCCTTGCGCTGCTAGACGGGTTGGCACATAGTTTGGAGTTTTCCTTCTCTTGCAGCTAGGGTTTCAGCCTCGTCATTTCCTTTAGTCGACTCTTACGACACCCTTGGATGGATTGAGGTGGTGACACAATGTATTCGAATTTCGTCACCACACTGATAGAATTTCTAGATATGTGTTTATTATTTCAGACTGTACACGACGAACGATTGAACGCTCGAGTCGACGCCATGCTGGAAGAAGGTCTCATTGAAGAGTTGCTGGACTTCCATGCGAGACACAACAAACAGCGTATGCAGGATGGGAAGTAAGTTTACTCTCGTTCTATATCTTTCAAACCAATTCGTATTTTATACGTTAAGGTAGAGTTTAAACAACATCACCGTCTTGATTGCCCCTAAGCTTGCGTGGAAAGCAACCAGGGTTAAGATGGAGCAGGCAATTCAAGGATAGGATAGGAATACCCTGGCGGGCACCGGCTCTCATATACTCGACGAAACACAGTAAAACTGCTAGATGTGACGGTGGTAGCTAGACGGGTGGACCATTAGATACTACCACCAAGCGTGCTGGGTTTTGTTGACTTTTGCAACACGCGTTTTTTCCAGCGTGGGGTTGTGTTATATTCTGCCCACACTATGACAAAAAGAAGGAGGTTCAGGGTATTTTTTTTCGGATCGGATCCTGCGCATTCCATTACTGTCGTTGAGCATAGGAGAGCATTCGGGGAGCGAAGCCAGTGACCCTGGTTCGGGTAGCTCGGGGTGGTAATTTCCATCTTTCTGCGCCCCGGCCTCTCACATACCAGCTAGGATTTGGATCAATGAGTATTTCCAAAGCATGAAATTACTAGGCTGTGATGATGAAGCCGTAAATTAAATGTATAATCAAAATATACCTGCTTCCTTTTAGTTATTAGATACCATGTGGTGACGGTTTTATGATACATAGTGTCACACCCCAAACCCTCCTATCCATCCTGAGGGTGTCGTAGGAGCCGACAAAAGCAAATGACAAGGCCGAAAACCTAGCCGCAAGACAAGGAAAACTTGATACGAAACCCTGGGCCACCCCGTCTGGCCAGCGTGGCATTGTAGGCTAATTACCCTCCCTGCGATGGGAGGAGGCCCGACTCAGCAGTGGTCTAATTATGGGCTCAGTAGTAGTAGTTATTAGAAGATCTTTCGATTCTTTTAGCAGATCTAGTAATGTCCATTTAATATGACGTGACTTGCCGACACCAACTTGAGGTAATGAGAATATAAACATTGCCATCGATTTCTGCCACTCTTTAAATGCCAAAGACCTCACATTGCGAAAAAAGAACGCCTAATTGAAGGCCTCTTGTTTGTGCGCCCCGTTAGAAAAATGCAATCATCTAGTCTACAGCTAAGCAGAGCAAGTTAATTAGTTTATAACAAGAGGCTAACGAGTCAACTCATTGATTTCTTGTTGCTTTGTTCATTATCTGTGCTTTTCTTAATTACGTTAGGCATCCTAGGAGGTCCTAATGCTAGCTCAGGTCAAAGTCCTGGCTTGTATTAAAGACTTATCTGATACATCCTCAAACAATATAAAACAAAACGCTTTAGACGCGAAAGAACAATGAGTATTGAAGAAAAAAAATAGAAAAAAGAAATTGGCAAGGTTTGCTGATAATTTCGATGAATTTTGGTGAAATATTAAGGGATCGACGAGACGGACCCGGATTACATCGCAAAATATTAACCAAATAAGGCAGTTTTTTTTATTAGTTACTTGAATTCCTTTGACCCTAGGCTTGCGTGATGGAAACAACGACAGGGTCTAAGATGGAGCAGGTAATTCAAAGAAATGCCCTGTCGGGCACCGGCTCTCGCATACACACGACGAAAAACAGTAAAATTGCTTGGCTTAGATGTGAAGGTGGTAGCTAACCGGGTGGACCATTAGATCCTACCACCAAGCGTGCCGGGTTTTGTAGACTTTTAAAACACACGTTTTTTTCCCAGCTTTTGGAGGGAGAAGTGTAATATGCTGACCCGTTCCCAGTCCCAAACCCAATCCATTATACCACCAGCTTTTCTCGGTTTGTGCCGCGTTGCCCGGGCCCTTACGCCTGGCCGCTCCTCCACTCTCGCCGTTGGTAGGGGGTTCGTATCCATCGGCATTATCGCCAAGTCGGACTACCCCACGAGCGAGATCGTGTCTTTTGCGGAAGTTTAAGGCCCCCTAGGCAACTCTGAAGACGGAGGACTCCCTGGACCCAAACCGCCACGACACCGTGTGCCGCTCTTTGTCTGGCCTCTTCCAGTAGACCAGCCCGGGATATGTGACCCTAAGCCGGCATGGCCCTTTAGGATCCAAAGGCACCACAGCATTGTGTACCTACTGCATTGTAAACCAGTCGACTTTTTTGTGTATTTATGGTGCGATAAATTATGATTATAAACCAAGCATAGATTATTGCATTACAGTATATCATTGTAATGGGTTAGATTTTTACTAAGAGAATAACCTAGCTGAAATAATAAGCTGGGGTGCGTGTGTGGAACCTCCCCGAGCGACGAGTGCGATTAGCAACTTCCCCCCCCTCGTCCGGTGCACCCTGGGCAACGGCTGGATCACCGTAACGGAGTGACCAGCCGGCCAATCCACACCCCCATCGTCCGCATTGCGCGCGCGTGAATTAAGATGGGATTTGACGATAAACCCGTCGCTCCAACCTCAGAGGCGCGTCGCCTCCGTTCGAGCTTGCTCCCGGAGCGCGTGACCCCTCTCGAGTGCCCTTCTCAGGGCATGGAGCGATGTACCGACATGGCGTCCGAAAGGCGAAAGGCTGGAAAGGCGAATTTGAAAGAGGTGAAGATGGTTACTCAACCGATTGACCCCATAGCTGTGTTTGGTCCCATAGAGGACCTTGAGTCGAGCTCGGACTCGAATACGAGCATGGTCACAGTGACCAATGCGACCAGCGACCCTGGTAAGCTCTGGGCTCGCAAGAGGTCACATTCCCGCAGCTCACGACGGGACGCGGAAACGGACACTGGCGATGAGTCTAGTACAGACACACCGGCCTCCAAGATTAAACTGGTCGCTGGCGAAAAGAGGAACCGTGGTCGGCCCCCTACCACTGGGGAGTATGTCGGTCGCTACAAGGCTCGCAAGGAGCTAGACACCCTACAACGCGCTGCTGATAAGGCGGAGAAGGAGGAAGTAGAGAGGGAGCAGAAGCGACGCAGCTTTCTGCGGGATGCGGCTGCCAAGGTCAGTCGGCTCTCCGACACGTCGTCGGAAAGGCCGTCTCCTGTGCTACGGCTCAATGAAGAGCTGACCGCTCCGGAACTCGAGGTGAAGTTAGAAGGGGCGTTGGCGACCATGAGGCGCGTGGCCACCATCTCAAAGGGGCTGAAAGGCACAAGCCAGAAGCTCCTTAAGGACGCCACGACCTCCTTTTCGGAGGTAGCGGAAGTGCTCTTTTATCGGTCCCGCTCCGAAGAAGAGGCCAAATTGAGGGCCCAAGTTCGACGGCAAACAGAACAGATGGCCGAATTAGAGAAAGCCTACATGGCCCTCCAAGCCGAGGTCGCTGAAATAAAATTCGGCGGCCAGGGCGGGAAACCTACAAGGAGCGCGGAAGAGGAACAGGAGCTACGGCGCTCCATCATGCTGGAGGTGGGCTTTATGGTGCAGGCCATCAAAGATGACCTAAAAGACCGCCTGCTCCCCGAAAAGCGTCTTCGCCCACCTCTGGCCGCTGACCGTCGTAACGCCGAGGCCGCCCAGGGCTCTGTCCCAGCAACATCGGTTCAAGCGCCTCTGTCATACGCGGCTAAAGTGGCGGGAAAGAAGGGCCGCCAACTGGAGCCGATTCCCTCAACGTCGTCAGCGGTGCCAACTCCGATCACGGTAGCTCCATCTACACCGATGGTCTTGCAGGAACCAGTCGCCCCGGCGAAACTGTCCGCCCCGGCGAATGTGGCAAGAAAACCCTCGGCGAAAGTGGCTACGCCCGTGTCTAAACACGCTGAAGAGGTCACTGGAAAAAGGCCAAAGAAGAGACGCACCGCCTCCAAACCGGCGCCTCCTAAGGCTAGCCAGCCAGCCACCGCCTCGCAGGAGGGCGCGTGGGAGACGGTAGGTTCCAGGAAGGAGGCTAAGACTGCGAAGCGTAAAGCAAAAAAGGCGAAGCAACGGGCCGCCAAAAGGGAGGCCAAGGTGAAGGCGCAGCTCAGCGCCCCCCGTTCCACGGCTGTGGTTCTAACTCTGCAGCCTGGAGCGGTAGAGAGAGGCGTAACATATAACGACGTCATGACAAAGGCAAAGGCGGCTATTGATATTGTAGGTCTTGGTCTCACCAATGGCGTGCGCGTCAGAAGCGCACGCACTGGTGCCCGCCTGCTGGAGGTTTCCGGCACCACCAGCGGCCCTAAAGCGGATGCCTTGGCAGAGCACCTGAGGACTGCTCTGGGCCCGGAGGACGTTCGGGTATCCAGGCCCGAAAAGTGTGCCGACCTTCGTATCTCCGGCCTTGACGACTCGGTAACAATACCTGAACTCGTGGAGGCCGTGGCGCGGGTCGGCGGCTGCGCCCCTGGATTGGTTCGGTCGACGACCATTAGCCCAGGGCGAAAGAGCACGGGCACGGCGACAGTGACGTGCCCGGTCGTGGCGGCCCGAAAAGTCGTGGCTGAGCCCCGTATGCTGGTGGGATGGTCATCGGCTCAGGTAGTGCTCCTGCCGCCGAGGCCATCGAAGTGCTATCGCTGCCGTGGAGAGGGGCACATCGGGACAGACTGCCCTACAGGCGTCGGCATTAGCGACGCCTGCTACAATTGCGGGCACTCGGGCCATAAGTCCGTGAATTGCCCGAACAAGACGCGCTGCCCCAGGTGTGAGGCGGCGGGAAAACCGGCGGAACATCGCTTGGGCGCTCAGAGCTGCGCTGCCGTAAAAGCGAAGAAAAACGGGACCGTTAAAGGCCGCCGGCCGGCTGCTTCTGTGCAGCCAGGGCCGTCGACGTCACAGCGGGTGCCCCAGGCGGATGCAAGAATGGACACCCAGTAATGGACCAGGGCTTCACTCTTCGTATCCTTCAGGGAAATATAAACCACTGCGCCGCGGCTCAGGATCTCCTGCACCAGAGTGCGGCGCGGTGGACGATCAACGTGGCGGTGGTCGCTGAACCATATTTTGTTCCCCAAAGAGATGACTGGTTGGGGGATGTCAGCGGCTCGGTGGTCCTGTTTGTAAGGGCGGCCGTAGGCACACCGACTCCGGAGGACGTACACCGGGGTCGAGGGTATGTTGCAGCCCGAATCGGTGAAGTGGTCATTATCGGGTGTTACTTCTCGCCTAATGCACCCCTCGCCGAATTTGAGACCCTTCTGGCGGAACTGGACGCAATTGTAGGGCGCAGCCATCTTCCCGTGCTCGTCGCTGGGGACTTTAACGCCAAATCTACGACATGGGGTTCCCCGGTGGCGAACGCGAGAGGAGAACTAATCGAAGAATGGGTGGCCACGTCAGGACTAGAGGTCCTTAATCGTGGGGCTGTAAACACATGCGTGCGGCAGCGGGGCGGGTCCATTGTGGATATTACCCTTGCGAGCCCTGCACTCGCGCGCAGAGTTCGGTACTGGCGAGTGGTAGAGGAGGAGGAGACGATGTCGGACCATCGCTACATACGGTTCGACATCCTCTCCCAGTCCTCTACCACCACACCTAACACGGTCCATCACAGGGAGGGCCCTAGATGGGCGTTACGTCAATTGGACGAGGGCCTCTTGCGGGAGGCCTCGCTTGTGAGGGCATGGGCGTCTGCGCCAGGACTGCCGAAGGATGTGGAGGAGGAGGCGGCATGGTTTCGGACCGCTGTGTCGGAGGATTGTGACGCGGCAATGCCCAGGGTCCGGGCCAAGCCTCCAAAACAGGCGGTGTACTGGTGGTGCCGGGAGATTGCGCTACTTCGCCAGTCGTGTGTGGACGCAAGGCGGCGGTATGCCCGCTATCGGAGACGCCGTCTTCGGCCTCTGGGATTCGTGGAGGTGGAAGCGGAGCTATATGAAGCCTATCGCACCGCTAAGAAGGCTCTAAAAACAGCCATTACGCGGGCAAAGAGAGCAGCTCGGGAGGAGCTGCTTTCCACTCTGGATAGGGACCCGTGGGGCCGTCCCTACTTAATGGTTAGGAGAAAGCTTCGCCCATCAGCACCTCCACTGACTACAAGTCTTCGGCCACAGCTTGTAGAGGAGGTGGTCGGGGGTCTGTTCCCGGCAAGGGGTGTGCACGTACCGCCACCCATGTGTGCACCTCGGCAGACTAACGCGCCTACCACTGCGGGTGACGCTTTTGAGGTAGGGGAGGTGGAGCTGCAGCTCGCAATACAGAGGCTCAAAGGTAAAAACACGGCCCCGGGGTTGGACGGGATCCCGGGCCGTGTCTGGATCATAGTTTTGGAGGCACTGGGGCCCCGGATGCGGGCCCTGTTTACAGCATGTTTGCTGCGTGGCCAATTTCCCCGTATGTGGAGAGCAGGGAAGCTGGTCCTAATAAGGAAGGAGGGGCGTCCGCCAGACTCACCATCGGCATATCGTCCAATTGTATTGCTGGACGAAGTGGCCAAGCTCTTTGAGCGCATCATCGTCAACCGCCTCGTCCAGCATCTTGAGACGGTAGGTCCGCAGCTTTCGGAGAGCCAGTTCGGCTTCCGCTGCGGCCGCTCCACAATAGACGCGGTAGCCCGCGTTAGGGAAAAGGCGGAGGAGGCTACATCCCGGGGCGAGGTGATGTTGGCAGTGTCTCTCGACATCGCTAACGCATTCAATACCTTGCCCTGGAGTTGCATAGAGGAGGCACTCCACTATCATGGAGTGCCAGCCTACCTCCGCCACGTCATCGGCGCATACCTCTCAGACCGGGCCGTAGTCTACCCGGTCCAGGGAGGCTGGGGCAGGCATGAGGTTTTCTGCGGGGTTCCACAAGGGTCTGTTCTGGGTCCAACCCTGTGGAACGTGGGTTATGATTGGGTGTTGCGGGGTAGGCTGCTCCCTAACGTCAGCGTGATTTGCTACGCTGATGACACCCTCGTAACCGCCCGTGCCAAGTCCCACAGGGACGCAAAAATTCTGGCCACTGCAGGTGTGGCCCAAGTCGTAGCCAGGATCAGGCGGTTGGGCCTGGAGGTGGCTTTGTGCAAATCTGAGGCCCTCTTCTTTCATGGACCTCGGAACGCGCCACCACCAGGCTCACACATTGTGGTCGGAGGCGTTCGCATCGCCGTCGAGCCCACGATGAAATATCTGGGTCTTCTGCTCGACGGTAGGTGGACCTTCGGGGAGCACCTCCGAAGGTTGGCCCCCAAACTACTGGGGGCGGTGGCCGCACTGTCACGGCTGCTGCCCAACCTTGGGGGTCCAAACGCGTCCTGTAGGAGGCTCTACACGGGGGTCGTGCGGTCGATGGCGCTATATGGGTCACCTGTATATGCGGGATCTCTGACGGCCCGTAACGTCGCCCTGCTGCGAAGGCCGCAGCAGGTGATGGCCGTCAGGGTAATAAGGGGGTACCGCACGACCTCCTTTGAAGCGGCTAGCCTCCTAGCTGGGCTGCCCCCGTGGGAGCTCGAGGCCAAAGCCCTCGCCGCCCTGTATAAGTGGCGAGTGGCAGAGATGGCGCAGGGGCGGCGTCCCCTTCCGAGGGATGTGGAGGAGCGGCGGACCGAGCTGCGTGCCAGGGTCCGCCAGGAGTGGGCGGAAAGACTGACGAGCCCCAGTGCGGGGCACGCCATCGTGGAGGCCATTCGTCCCGTATTGGACGAATGGCTGGAGAGGAGGCACGGTGCACTCTCTTTCCGGCTGACGCAGGTTCTGTCTGGGCATGGGTGCTTCGGAAAGTACCTGTGCCGCATCGGCCGAGAAGAGTCCCCAGGGTGTCACCACTGCGCGGATGGTACTGTGGATTCCGCGCAGCACACCCTGGAGGTGTGCCGTGCATGGGATGGGCAGCGACGCGACCTTATCAGCGTCGTAGGTAGCCTCTCGCTGCCGGATCTCATTAGATCCATGGTCCGGAGCGAGAGAGCTTGGAGAGAGACGGCTTCCTTCTGTGAAGCCGTCATGACGGCTAAGGAAGAGGCCGAACGGGCCAGGGAGTTGTCCTCCCAGCGCCCAAGCAGCCAGCGCCGCAACGGGCGCCGTAGGGCACTGGCTGACCTCCGCCCGCCGTAAGTGGGCCTGCGAGCGATGGACGTGGGAAGTCCATCGCCTGCGCAAAACAGGCCCCGGGAGGAAGGCGCGCTGCGTTCCGCGCGCGCCTCTCAGCGGCGGAAAAGGGGGGCTGTACAGCCCCCCATGATCGGAGGGGCCCGCCTCGGAGCATGGGGCTCGACTAAACAGGGTGGGCCGAGGCCCCCAGGGTCGCGGAGCATGCTGCCCCAGCGGGGGAGCGAAACCCGTGGCCCTGTTTCGGGCAGTTGAGGATCGCCGTCGGTTTTAGTGGGTAGGTTGGGGCGCAACTTACCATCTCCACGCGCTCCGGAGTCCCACATAACCCGGCCAGTTCCCAAACGGCCGGGTATCCATGAGGATTTCCGACGAAAAAAAAAAAAAAAAAAAAAAAAAAAAAAAAAAAAAAAAAAAAAAAAAAAAAAAAAAAAGCTGAAATAATAAGCTGTACGAATAAAATATATATGTTGCAAATATTATAATTCTTAAGCACTTGGTACCTGTTTCGCGGGGACAGTTCACAAAATGTAATTCATGAACACAAATGACACCCAGACTGAGCAAGTGCCTCTGCTTTAGACAAAGACCCTTGCCCAACCCCGGAATCGAACCCGGGAGCCGTTGAACCAAAAGCGGCTTAGCTGACTCTTAGACCAACGATGCAGTCAAATATTTCGAAGGAATAGAATTTTTTTTTCTGCAAGTAAGTTCAATGTCCTTATTTTTATGGCGACGGGAAAGCCTAAAAACATTTCCAAACGGATAATGATCTCTGCTGAATCATGATCTTTTATGTAGTAGGCTGTGCGAGTGTTGGTGTGACCCATAAAAAATATTCTAGAATTAAAAGTTTAGCTGTGGCTAAATCTAATCGCATTTTTTAACGCAATTCATTATGCGTACAAAAAGTCTTAAAATTCATTCTAGTTTTTGTGGTGATTTATTAGTAAGCGGAACATTACCATCAAATCACTATCACTACATAGTATAAAACAAAGTTGCTGTCGTCTGTCCGTCCCTATGTATGCTTAAATCTTTAAAACTACGCAACGGATGTTGAAGCGTTTTTTTTATTAGATTGAGTGATTGAAGAGGATGGTTTATATAATACATGCTTAACTGCACCCGTGCGAAGCCGGAGCCGCTAGTATAAATACAAACATCAAATACAAATATATTTGTTCGTGTCCTCATACGTCAGAAAGTTAGTTATACAATTGCCATAAAATCCTCAACTACTACTTATAGTAGTCAGCCCGTACATTACCCACTGTTGAGTCGGGCCTCCTCCAATTACATGGAGTGTAGCTATGCCATGCTGGCCAGACGGGTCGTCACAGGGTTTCGTATCAAGTTACTTCTCTTTCGGCTAGGTTTCTTATCATTTCCTATTGTCGGCTCCTACGACACCCTCAGGATGAAAAGGGGTAGCGACACTATGCGGAATGACTGCCTTATTTTTTATTGCAAACATGCATCTGTATAAATCTTGCGATGTCAAAGAAAGTAAATTAAAGATGGCGAACGTTCCGGGCAACGGCCTAGCCAGTGTCATCTGCCCCACGATGCGGTGGCGGGTCATATTACAACCGGCCTATTGTTTGTGTTTACTGATCTATTGCCCTTGATACTTTATAAACTAAAGGGAAAGTTTCCTGCTTCTCTCAAGCAACGCTGCCGGATAGTGCGAATTGCATTGCTGCCGGCTAGTGTGTACTGCAACGCTGCTGGATAGTGCGGAATACAATCCTGCCAGTTATGTAATAGAGAGACAAAGCCCACCGAGTTTCTTCCGCCAGATCTTCTCGGTTGGTGCCGCGTTCCGACCTGGTAGTATAAAATTGATGTAGCCGTTGACGATTGTGAACACCATAATTGCTTTATTTAAACAATACCAGGGCGGAAGCCTAAAATAATGGTAAAAAGTGAAAAAAAAACAGTAGGATGAATCCCGCTGAAAAAGGAAGAGAATATAACAAAATTGATCTGAGATCGGGACCATAAAAACTGACGTCCCCCCCCCACTCCAGGGGGGGGACATCAGTTTCTTTTCTTCTTTCACGTTCAGTTTTATAAAAAACGGTTTATCTCGATTTCTGGGTTTAAAGATGGTAAAAGTCGTTTGTTGGGGAGTGACGTTCCAGAGGCTTTTAAATTGATTTTATTTGTGTATTAATTTTCTTCTCTGAAATGTAAATCGTTTCGCCTTCCCCATACCTACATATCTGTTACCGACTCTTTGATGGTTTTTTTTTGTATAGTGTTTTGTATTTTATATTTAGAATTTATTTTCGAATTTATAAAATAAACAGTTGCTTTTCGAGCAGCTTGCCGTGCGGTTCTGTTTCATTGGTTTTCTCTTATTTTCTCGGTAACAATATCGTTGCTCTTGTTGCCTCATAAACTTCTTTTTTACATAATGTGAAAGTATCAAAGTTGTGTGATACAGGCTGTGTAACTAAGCTAGTAGTAACCGCAAGACACAAAGCCACTCATGTAAACACACATAGATCTAGCATATCTGGAGAAGACATTATGATTATCAACATAGTCGCAGCCTATGGCTTGGAGGTAGTGTTGTGGGTTTGTATTAGCCTACTGTGCCAGGTCTGGGCTTCTCGTCAAGTATTCCTTCCTTCCAGATTGTATGCCTAATCACAGATATTTTAGTACTATTCTGTCTGAATCCAGCTCCCAGGGAATTAATTGTTTGAAGGAATATATTTGCACGGAATCCTCGATATAAATAATAATAAATAATCGATATGTTAAGGTGAATGTTCCAGGGCAGCCCACGAAATTCAAATTTTCTTACGTTTTTTTGCAATTTGCAGGTTTTTCAAGCTCAGTAATTCTTGCACCTTTATGAGCTTGGAGGGTTGTATTGATAATTTTGATGATTATAATTCTATAACTACATACGTCATACAGCCGCGAATACCATTTTAACCAACATACAACCCAGCACTGACCTGCAAATTGCAAAAAACGTAAGAAAATTTGAATTCCGCGGGCTACCCTGGAACATTCACCTTAACGTTAAAAAAGATATCTGTAGTGTTTACTACTCAAAATAAATTCACGTTAATACCCTGTAATTCAAACTGACTGATTTAATATTATTTTACAAAAGACCAAGATTTGTAATATTAATGTTCTTGGCTTTACACTATTTCGAAATGTTAGACCCAGTATACAAACAACCAGATAATGAAAATGTGCGTATGTTGGTACTTTATTTTCCCACGGTTGTCATGTCAAACGTTTGACGTAGCGCATCCAGTTTATTGTATCAATATCTGTAGGTCTTCTGTTCCGTGTAGGGTCGATTAACTCAATACGTCATAGCAACACTACTTCACCTATAACCGGCATTGGAAACATGTCAATACACAGTGATAATGCGTCCACGGAATAGTATCAAATTATCAGGCTACGTAAATTATTCTATTGATTACCCAGTATCCATCCATCTTTACCACACACTTTCGACTATTAGTCAACGAATTATATGGGTGCGAGGTTATGAGTTTTGTCTGCAATATTGATATATTTAAAAACACAGCTGTTACACGCGAATTCGTCGCCGCGTTGAAATTGAGTTAGTTCTTTTTTTTACAAATAGATGTCACTGTAGCGACCAGCATGCTACATACTTGACCCAATTTATCCGAAAAATCTGAACTAATAAAATCAAGAAATATCGCCTACAAATGCTAGAATTACGATAAAGAATCCTACGCCGCGATAGCGAAGTTTATAGAACAATTGGGACGGTTAAGAAATCCCCGACTAAAATTGTTGGGGGATAGGCGCCGCGGCCCCCTGCCAGACATAACACTTCGTCTGGCTGGACGATCATGCCTTTACGCTTAAATCACAATTTCAATATTAAACGCGATTTGAATTTTGAATGAAAGCAATTTGAATGATTCAAATTGCTTCATAAGACGGGTGAGTGAGTAAGATTAGTGTTTTACTACGTCAGTCACGCGTCGCCGACCTTAGAAAAAATCTGTTATTATTTGGAACTGTGTAGGGTCCTTCGACTTCCTCTCTTCTTCTTTCCTCAATTGATAATAAGCACATATAATATTTTTTTTCAGACCTCCGGATTACACCAAAGGGGTTTTCCAAACGCTAGGTTTTAAAGAATTCCACGATTACCTAATGTTATCGGATGAGGAAAAAAACAGCGACAAGGGGAAAACATTGCTCCAAGAGAGCATAGAAAATATGAAAATCGGCACCAGAAGGTACGCTCGAAGGCAAAACAAGATGGTGAGGGGTCGATTTTTAGAACATCCTACGAGAGAGGTACGTATTTATCGTGAATTTAATTTTGCGATAAAAAATCTAGAATATCAAACAGTATTGTGTATTATAAGTAAATAATGTTTTATATAATAATGTTTTTAGTTTCGTTTTTGTGTTGTTTGTACTTTCGATGCAATTTTAATAAAATACGCAAAATACGTTGGGCTTCAACCTAGTGACGAGTAGCATAACTACCAGTGATTACATTTCGAAATAGCACCATCTACAGTTGAATAGTTGAACTGCATGTCAAGAATGTTTGCTATTTACGTTTAATAGTGACAAAGTTTTGTCAATAGATGTCGCTACTTTCATGTTTCAGATTCCACCAATTTACGAACTAGATACAACGGATATTGAGAAATGGGATGAAGAAGTGAAAAATAAAGCGATTGTTATTATAGAAAATCACATGAATGAAACACCGTGCAACTTTGAACCTTTGAAGTCAAATATTGATGAAGAAAAAAAGAAGATTGATGTTAATTCTCACAACTACTGTGAGGTGTGCAAAAGGATATTTATAGGAGACAGAGTGTATGCTATCCATTTGAAATCTATTAAACACAAGAAAGTCTTAAAAAGGAACAAACAACTGGAAGACAAAATGTGATTACATGGAATGAAATTAGTGATAGTTTGTTGTTTCTGCTAAATAAAAGTTCTTTTCTAAACCACATATTTTATTATATACATTTCAATAACTAAAGCTAAATACTATCCTCTACTAAAGCATCCTCATTTGCTGTAGGCTTGACTTTTGGTGCTCTCAAATCATAATGTTCATATTCAGGATATTGCTTAATGATTTCACTGTAAGCATCACATATTCTAGCAAATTCCATATTGGCAATCTGATAGGGCCGTGTAACAGGATCAATATCCGCCATTTTATACATTCTCAGGGCCATTTCTTCTCTCACTTCCTCCGGAAACAGAGTTTCAGCTCCACGGATAGAGTATTTCTGTCGCATGTTAAATATTTGACGGACCACCTTCTCCACCATCCTGAAAGGGTGTTTGATGATTGGGTGCTTAAGTGGAGTAAGTGTTACAACACCAACATCTACATCCGGCTTAGGTAGAAAAGCTGCGCCTGAGATATCAAACTTATACTTAACTGTGCACCAACTTTGACACATTACAGAGAGTCTACACCGTTGTTTGCTCAGAATCCGAGCAACCATTCTTTCAGCAACTTCTTTCTGAAATGTTAGTGTCATTCTGGTGCGCCCAAATGCCCATGGCCCCTCCTGCTTAGATATCATTTCCAACCACCGAATTATGAGTATTGTAGATACACTAAATGGCAGATTACCAATTAAATGCACAGGAGGAGGTGAATCAAACCACTCAGTTTTAACATCTTCTGGAATATAGTCAGCAATATTTGTTTTAAGAATGTCGCCTGTAATAATATCCACATCTACTTTATTTCGACATGCATCAGCTAACAGCTCTAGTGACGGCAAAAACCTTGGATCTTTTTCGACTAATATGAGTTTTCTCGGCGCTTGGTTGATGATAGACCTAGTTATACCTCCAGGCCCAGGGCCAACTTCACAGACGACATGGTTTTGTATAACACCTGCGGCGCGTACTATCTTGTCCAACAGCCGAGGCTCCATAAGAAAATTTTGAGATAACTGTTTAAGAGCGCGTAATTTGTAAAGTCTGATTACATCTTTGATGCTCGGTAGAGGAGGCAACCTTATCTGTAAAGCATTCTTAGCTGCAGCCATGACTACTGTTGCACTTTGGCTGGCTCGTTAAAATCGTCCAGGAACGTTTCTTGTTTCACAGCAAAGATGGAGTATAAATAAACGCCGAGCACTCCGGTTCCGATGGCAAATCCAGTTAATCTGTTTCTCTTGGATAACGCTTGCAACTTTTGAACTCGATCGCGATTCTTCTGTTCAATCAACCTCATATATGCGATTTCAGCTTCTTTAAGAACTGGGTCTTGTGCTGAGCCGCTGATTTTCGGCTTAAAATTTGTATCGCCCATTACGAATATAAATATTACGGACAGGATAACCTTAAAACTTATGTATGAGACAGATGAATGAATGAATGAGTTATGAGTAAAAGTTTTTGTAAGTTCCTTCCAGCCAGTGGTACAAATGATTGAACTAAAACTTTCAAAAACCATAGACATGAAAATGTTCCATACTATAATGTTGGAGATTTTAAGCATTACAACTTATTTATAACGCACAACAATCTTAGCAATGATTGATACCTCAAGAAACTTTATTCTAGGGAAACGACGACGAGTCCTCACCGCCATATCAAGTTTCCTAAAATTCCTAATAACAAAGAAGGATTCCTTTTATGGCTAATCAATACAAAAAACAACGCTCGAGCGAGCCCTTTATTTCTAGGTATAGCCTGAACGACAAAAGTTTAAGTTAACTGAATTAAACCCCAAATAGTCGTTGCTCAGAAATTGCAATAAACAATTTAAAAGCTACTTTTCAGATTTCACTTGCTTGCAGAAGTTGCTAGCAAAGGAGATGCTCGGCGCATATCTCGCAAGCCTGCCGCCTGTGTGAAAGACTCAAAGCACTGCACAAAGCCGTCAAACTCGGTCAAACTCCGTCTCGTCGTGTCGCAGACGGACGTTTCGTTTGTATTCCGTCCGGACGGCCGAGTATTATTATTGACGAAGTTAGTGTTCGTGATTGAAAAAATGCCATTTATTTCTAAAGACTGGCGTTCTCCCGGTGAAGAGTGGGTGAAAACTCAAGAGGGATGGGAAAAGAAAAAGGTGCTGGAGTGCACTGCTCAAAGGTGAGACGCGTTGCAAAACAAACGCAATCCTTTGTTCGTATTTCGCATTTGGAACGCACAAATTACATGCATATAATAGTTGTAATATTTGACTAACATTGCTTGTTTGAATGCTCGATTGTTTTATATTTTTGTGATTGCAGTGTGCTATTTTTTTGCAGATATCCTGCTATAACTAACTATAATAACACGGACGACAGCCAACCAAAGTCGTGGTGAGTGTTTGATTTGTTGTTGTATACATAGATCAGCTGTTGTCTGTTGTCGTACTGTTATTGATTTTTTTGTCAGTGTGTGAGTAAGAAGTCCTTCGGATGGTTTATTAAGAGCGAGACACACATACGAAGAAAGTGTTCGTTTGTTCTCACTTCACTTGTATTATGTCATGACAAGGTTTACACAAGAACAAAACACCTACGTTTTAGTGCAGTGTTCTAAAGTATTTAAAAAATGTAAGTTACCAACCTACTTTGAAAAAGATTAGAAGTTAGGTTTATGTAATAACTAGCGACCCGGCCCGGCTTCGCACGGGTGCAATTATGACATATAAACCTTCCTATTGAATCACTATCTATTAAAAAAACCGCTTCAAAATCCGTTGCGTAGTTTTGAAGATTTAAGCATACATAGGGACGGACAGACGACAGCGACTTTGTTTTATAATATGTTATGTAGTGATGAGGGGTACGTTTATTAAACCAATAAATTAAATTTCATGGGTATTAGTGTATGTCACGTTAGTAGATTTAGGACAAGATAAGCTTAAAACTTTTTGTTATTTAAATTGGGAAACAGACAAAATAGATACGGATTATTATAATTATTAAATTTGAACTCATGTTTAATATAATAATATGCTTCCTCAACTATCACGATATATCAGTCATACTATATGATAGAAAATCATTTTAACTGCTGTTTGTGATTAGTATAAACATAACTGCTGCTTGTGATTAGTTCTAGGCCCTCATGATTAACATAGGTTGATTGAGATCAGCGAATAGCCTTTATCAAGAATTAAAATTATAAAAATATATTAAGCCGTATAACGAAGGAAGCAGCGCAGTTCTATATTTAAATTAATACATAGAATAAAATCGGCATCATAGCGTCGGTTTTCGCATTTCACGAAATAAAACACATATAGAGCAAGAGCCCAGGGCCGCCCGACGTAACTTATTTTCTGAGTAATAAAATGTATCGAGGTACTGAGTAGAGTTAGTGTATACTCTGAAGGTATACATACCTTTTTTTTTGGTGTCGCTGGGGAAATTCTTTAAGCATACCACCGCACCTGCATACCCGGGGGAGAGGTCGGTGATTACCCACTAAAACCCCAGCGGTATACCCGCACACGGCGCGCTTGGGGCGCCACAGGTTAGCGCAAGCGCAGTCAACAGTGACGCCCCGGCGTGGTGCCCGCAACGAGGGCTAGCGACTATCAGAGAGGGCATCCCGGGAAACTGGGACGCCCTCTCAGTCAACGAGGCCTTTGTCGGTGGCGGGTCCCTAGACCCACCACCGGCCTCCTAGACGAGGGCAGAAGGGGTTCGCATCGTCACGACCCTCCTCCACCCCTGCCTCCATCCGCGGCGCGGGTCAGCCGGAGCTCCCTCCTTTGCGACCAGTCCCCAGCCCCCTTCTGCGACATAACGGCCTCGCAGAAGGAGTCCCGTCAGCCCTCGGGTTAGCGACAACCCGAGGGCGTTGGTGCACAGCAGCGGTCCAGGACTCGCAGGGAAACTCTGAGGACAGAGGAGTCCCTGGAGCCCCAGTGCTCTGCGGCGCTGGGTGCCGCTCTTCGTCTCACCTCTCCCCGTGGGCACGCCCGGCTTGGGAGGCCCTGGGCGGTATAGCCCCACGGATCATTGATGCACTCAAGCCCCCTCACCACGACAAGGTGTCAGCACAGTCGAGGGGGAAGGTATACATACCTGCTAGCATGGGCCGGCGGCCATTTTAAAAGTACATAAAAACATAGCTCACTTCTCTGTCTTCATAAAGTCACTTCTTAAAGTCTGAGTGATATTTTATTTTTAGTAAACCATTACCGGGGGGGGGGGGAGTAATCGCTGACCGGCGCGATACGTTTTTAAAATACTTATCTTGGTATTTTCTTAGCAAGTTTTCCTTTCTTTACGGATATGTTTTCTGCTTTGTAATTTCCTATATTTGGCTTTTACATGAATAATATGAAAAGAAATACAATTTTAAAAATGTGCCCCTTCGTATTTCGTAAAGCTTAGTAGTCGGCTATAAAATCCCAGTTCCGAAGATCGGAAACATTCCAAACAGAAACTAGTATACAAAAATCCTCTATCTAGGTCGGATTGAAACGAACAGCACGTTTTAGGTCAAACCACTCGGCTGTGGAAATTCCTACTCGACACGGACCGCCAATCTATTTGGCAAACAAACATTTAGCTTCGTCTAGATGTTCTAGAAGGCTTCAGATTTGTGCAATGTCTAGAGAAAATAAATCTAACCCCATTCACGTAAAACTGGAGCAGATTTTTCTGCAAGTTTATGCATGGAATTAATAATAATACATATTAGGAATTGACATTTAATTACATTCTTACATTTAATCTAATTTAGTCATTTCATTACATACGAAATTGGCCTTTTGTTGAACTGGCCACATCTCAAATATCTGGCGTTTGGATAAAAAATCCAAATACAAATTTATTTCAAATGTAGCTGTGTGTGTTGTGTTACAAGAATGTCCGTGTGGTGACGGATTTAGAATACATAGTGTCACCACCCCATTCTATACTGAGGGTGTCGTAAGAGAGAGCCGACAAAAGGAAAAGCCAAGGCCGAAAACCTAGCCGCAAGAGAAGGAAAACTTGTTTTTTTTTTTTTTTTTTTTCTTTTTTTTTTTCCCTGGGTAAAATCCTTTATCGACTTCCTCGCCGGCCACGGGGATGGCCAGCGAGGGGAGTGTGGGACTCTCCCCCATAGTGGGGGCCTACCCACTAAACCTCCCCGGGGTGCTCCAACTCGCGTCCTGTTGCGGCATTGGTGTCAACCCGTCTGGCCAACGTGGCACAGTAGGCTAATTACCCTCCCTGTGATGGGGGGAAACCCGACGCAGCAGTGGGTCCTTTATGGGCTCAGTAGTAGTAGTACAAGAACAAACAACACGCTTCGAATTTAGTGATTCATATTTCATTTCATATTATGTATTTGCGTTTTACGTTCCTTTAGTCGCCTTTTACGATCGTAAGGATTGTAATGACATTGTGTATTCCAAATTCGTCACTACACGGAACCAGAACCTTCTTCAATACAATATCAATCTTGATAATGTTGCATTAAATCCCAAATTTTAATAATGATTTATTTTATGAATATATTTTTTTATTTAATGCGCGAAAAGGGTTTACTTGGTTAATAATATTAATCGAGTCATTATTTATCCCAAATCGCCGCCCACGTTCCTATAAAATGAGTCAAACACTCTTATTTGAAAACATGTCACGACAGGAATGATGATTCTTATACTGAACGGAGGAAAAATGCTCCGTGTCGTGACGGATTTAGAATACACAGTAAGTACCACCACCGCATTCCATCCTGAGGGTGTCGTAAGAGCCGATAAGAACTCAAGAGGGCTCGTTATTTATTTTTACTTAGATCAGATTACTTAGATCTCAGATGTAAGTAATCTGAGATAAGACTAAGCTTGCAGAATAATAATAACAACAACAAACAATATTTTTATAATAAAAATCCGATTTAGGAAAATTTACGCGCTATCATAGAAATATATTGTAAATACAGAACTATTTTATTCGATTATCTCTATCGTCGTCGACGTTTATTAATTTTGGATGGTTATAGGATTTTTGTTATATCATATTACCATTATTTCCACAAAACGATTGTCCCTTGTCCACCGAGACCCAGCCACTTGAACAATCCAGAAACGTTCGCTTAGACCAGTTGTCAGGCGACACCTGTCGACACCCTACTAACTTCGAGGAGCGTTTCCCATATTCTCACAAAAGGAGAAAAAGACGCCTATCTGAAAATATTAAGTTTGATCAAGCCCAGACAGGGCTGAAGTTCTGAGGAGCATTAGATATGGTTTCAGCTTACCTAAATAAAAGTTTCAAAATCCTCCAGAATTACTATTTCATTCATACGAACATATCGCTTTCATGCCAGGCAGAAAGCCCCAACAAAATCGCCAGTCCTTTTCCACATGAAACATGAAGTATTCACTAAACCCCACCCTGCCCAAGTTTCAGCGTAGGTATGTCAAACACTTACAAAAAAAGTGCAGCTCTATATTCGTTTTATCAGTATCCTCCTGGCCTCTTTATAGCATCTCTAAATATTGTTACGATGGGAAAAATGAATGGAAAATATACGTTTTAGCTACGATTAGCAAAGGAAAATCTGCACAGAAATAGAAAATAAATGTAATATGAGTGTCGGTCTCAGTGATCTGTGAGCGTAACCGCCTGTAATGTTCCACGATTATCGTGCGTACTTTCTAATTCTTGACCTGTCTATTAGCCTGGTACGTTAATGGAGCTGAACAGCACTCTGTCGTCTGACGATAATCGCTTCTACGCATAATTTAGAACGATATTTAAACCTAAACTCCGATTTAATAGGGTTTATAAATCAAAAGACCCTGTTGCACATTTAGAACGCCAACGCCGCAAAAACACCCAAAACGATTAAGTGCTTCGTGTAATGGCTCAACATTCAATTCTCTATTTACATTTAGTTCAAACTTAATGAAAATCGATCAGGAACAGGACAATAGTGTAGTATCGTCTGTTTTTAATGTGACATAATGGTTAAATTTTAAAGCCTGGTATGGTGTTTCTGTAGATGTATTTTTTGAGTTAGGTCGTTCTCGTTACAAAGGTTCGACGGAGTGTCCGCACACCGCTTGGTAATGGATATATAATCCATAGTGTCAATGACACATGCCATCGTGAAGATATCATTATTTAAGCCGACTAATAAATCCAAATAGGCAGAAGATAGCCACAAGAGAAGGAAAGCTTCTTATAACTTTATTTTATTGAAGGTGTGGGGGATTTAAAGTTGTCGAAACCCTGTGCCAACCTGCTTGGTTAGCATGTGCCCTGCTTATTGTCAGAATCATGGATTTATCATAGATGGTAGCAAATTGATGGTACGATAAGATTGTGTTTGAACTTGAAGCAGGCTGTAGATGGTTGACTTTTAAGGAATAGCTTAAAAGTCAACAATCTACAGCCTGCTTCAAGTTCAAACACAATGACGTACAATACTAAGGTGTACTTAGTCCAGCCTTTGGATATCAAATCTGAGCATAACTATGAAAAATGCAATAAATATTTGACATTTAATTTAATTCAAAGTTCAACCACTGCTAGTCATTGTCGAATCTAGACAATTAGACGCTCACTCACTCTTGGTGATTCTCAGAATTGTGCTATGAATCCTAAAAATTGTTCGTTGTGATCTATCGGGAGTTTTTTTTGGTGCTGTCTATCCTTAATGGTATTAATTTCTCCAATATCCATTCAAAGTTTTTTTAGAATTATTCCATAGATCCAAATTTCCAAGTACCAGGGTGAATCAAAAAGTTCTTAGAAGTGCATATATATGAAACCTTTTTGGATCAAGTTCGATATTCAAATTAAAGAGTGTCTATCACACTATATTTATGCAGACTGTCACTTGTTTTTGTCAGTTCGTTCGCATGTAATAAATTTTTTTGTGCAACGAGTTGCTAAAAAGTCAAAATTATGGATAAAAGTGAGTTACGTGCGGTGATAAAATATCTCAGTTTGAAAAAAATGTCTACGAAGGAAATTTTTTTGGACATTCAGCAGACATTAGGGGGTGATGCTGTACCCTATTCTACGGTTGCGTACTGGGTGGCTGAATTTAAAAGAGGTAGATCAAGCTGTAAAGATGACCCGCGTTCTGGGCGGCCTTCAACCTCCGTTACAGAAGAAAATGTCAAAAAGGTTGAGAATCTGGTTTTGGAAGACAGAAGAATGACTATAAAACATATAGCTGAGATCCTAAAGATATCTTTTGGTAGCGTTCAATCCATTTTAATTGATTCACTGGGGTTCAAAAAAGTGTCTGCAAGATGGGTGCCACGAATGTTAACCGACGAAAACAAAAAGCGACGTTTGGAAATTTCCAAGCGTAATCTCGAAATGTTCCAGCGTGATTCGGATAATTTTTGCCGTCGTCTTGTCACCATGGATGAAACGTGGGTCCACCATTTTGATCCTGAAACTAAAAGACAAAGCATGTCTTGGAAACGACCATCCTCTCCATCCATTAAGAAATTTCGAGTTGCTCCTTCCGCTGGCAAAGTTATGGCCTCTGTGTTCTGGGATAGTGAAGGAATCCTTTTTATTGATTACATGCCAAAAGGCCAGACGATAACTGGACCCTATTATGCAAATTTAATCCCGAAAGTGCGTGAAGCGATTAAAGAAAAACGTCGTGGAAAACTGTCGTTGGGCGTGTTGTTCCTTCAAGATAACGCTCCTGCCCATCGATCGGAAGTTGCGCTCAACGCAATCCGCTGTGCTGGCTTCAATCTCCTTGACCACCCACCATATTCTCCGGACTTAGCCCCAAGTGATTTTCACTTATTTCCAAAATTAAAAGAGGAAATTCGTGGAACAAAATTTCACGATAATGACGCGGTTATAGCTGCCGTAGAGGACTTTTTCGAGAGTCAAGAAAATATTTTTTTTTCACAAGGAATAAGGAAGTTAGAAACGCGTTATTCTAAATGCATTGCATTGGAGGGAGATTATGTAGAAAAATAAAATATTATTATTTAAATCTTTGCATTTTTTAATATTGATTCCAAGAATTTTTTGATTCACCCTCGTAGATGCGGATTTTAGTGGGCGACCAACTAAGAGTATGACACTACGTGCAAATACCAAATCAAGTTAAACTGGTGCAGACCCCTATAACATTGGGGAAAGGCGGGATAGTTCATGATAATGTCCGAATCGTTTTATTAGTCGTCCTTCTATTGTTTTTGTGCCCGTGTTTAATGACGGATGAGAAAACAATTGTTTTAATAAAAAGAAATATGGACGACCAGATATTGTAAGTTTTCAGATTGATTCGTTGCTATAAATTGGGTCACTGTTGTTATGGAAATGTAAACAGACTGTTTCGCAGGTACAACAATAATATAAAACGGTAACTGTGTTAGTCACGGGTAAACGAACTGCAAACTGTCTCGTGGAGTTCGAGCTCAACGCAATAGTGTTTATTTGTCTTGTAAAGATTTAGTTTAATATTTTACTTTTTTAATAACTGTTTAGTTAACAAGCTGTTTAGAAGTAGTATGAAATTAATAAATAATTACTATGGCCATGTGTAGGGTACGTAAGTAAGTTATATTGTTATTTGATACTTTTAATAATACTGTATAAATATTCACAGATGGTATCAAAATATATAGTTCCAAATAAACTTTAATGTCAAAGAATGTGTTTTAAGTAGATAGTATCTAGGTTTTTTGATTATGATTAAAGCGCTATTCGCTAATACATATTGTACATGCATACATGTATGAACGCGTTAATTTCAGAAACGTATCCGATTTAGAATTAGTTTTGCTACTAACGGTCAGACGTAACTCTAAAATGTATGGGATGACATTTTACAGCCACGTGACTTAGCGTTTCGACATGTCATCTCGTACTATATGATATAACGTTGCGGATACCATTAATTTTTAGGCGCAACTCGTTAGTTATAGCGAAGTTAGTAGACGATATGGTGAGTATTTCATAATTTCACCAACTTCAAAAAAGTTATTGTATTAGTCAGTTGGTTTTTTTGTTTGTATGTTACCGCGTAGCTTCGTCATCAGTTAGTATCGTGCTCGAATTGATCCGTTTTTGTGTCGTAATGCCAATTTGAGTACTTTGAGGACGTCATACTAGTTATTCACACACAATAAAAAACAAAAACATGTGAATACGGTTAGTTTTTTTATGCTATCAAGTTATTATACTTAACTACAATATCAAATTCTTGTATTCAGAACATAAACATAGAAGTTTATAGATTTCTAGTCAAATGCAGTGGAAACCTCTTTTAGCCGAGTTCATTCAACCGTTAACGAGGGATTTGAATAGTCATTTTTGAATAGGCGAACTGAAAACGTATGTCGAACTTTAAATGAGATCGATCCGTTCAAACTTATTCCAAGTCCGTATACTGTATTGTGGTGCAATATAACTACGTGGCTTTAATCCATACTTCGTCGTTTCAGCCCACAAATTACCCACTACTGTACTGGCAAGTTGGGTTTTCTTTCTCTTACCACACAGGGTGGAATGGGGTAGTGACAGTGTGTACCTATTCTAAATTAGTCAACACACGGTTTTTTTTTAAATGAAGGGGAGTAAATAAACAAACAGGTTCGTTAATTGAGAAGTAGCGATTACCATGTTAATAACCGCGCCTTTGCAGAAAAAACCTGACATCTCCAAATAATGAATCACGATCATCTAATTTGGACCTTGTTTTTAAGGTTGGAATGTGGTTTCTCGTTTGTGCTTGCAAACTATAAACATAATATTTTTAACAATTGAAAGGAAACTGACTGCTATAAATAAACAATTACTCAATATGAGCATTCGTGGTAAGTCTCCAATTAATCCAACGTGACGAGGTTTCCGCTGTTCAATTGGTATCCGGGGCAAACGAAGTCAATAGGACTTGGAAGCCACTAACGAAGTGCGCATACAATATAAATGGTACATAACATAAACTTACAGGGTGTTATAACCCTTTAACAATAGCAGAAGAATTGATAATAAAATACTACTGATATTATAACGGGGTCCCGAGTTCGATTCCGGGGCCGGGCAAGTGTCTTTGTGTAAACCAGAGGCACTTCTGGCCCGCTCTGGGTCTGGGTGTCATTTTTGTATTCGTGAAATTTCAGGAAAAAAAATTTTTTTCTATTTTGGTTCTTCACCCAAGCGCATTTGCGAGACGTCTGGACACAGTGAGCAACTTTTGCGTGCACAGGAAACATTTTCTAATAAAAAAAAATATAGCGGTAGATTTAACTGTTTCTTAGTACTTTTAAAGTCACCTAGTCTGTCCCGTGACCACGACTGTATTCGAAACGTCGTTTCAATTATAGTGATCAGATCATGTCGTGTATTCTTGATCGAAAGATACTACGCTTGAAAGCACAGAACAAAGCTCATGAATACAAACCACACCTTACTGTTCGACTAGCAACACACCCTGAAAAGATTAATCCTGACTCAATGAAATCCTTGCAAACCAAAATGCGCTTTAACTCACCTTGTTATAGTTCTGTTTGCCATAGATACGACGCACGCAATGATTTGGGATTATTGAAGTGGCTTTTAGTTCGATTTCATTCGTTATCGAGGGCACTTGCGTAACCTTTTACGACTGCGACCTGTTTCGGGCAGAGGGATCGTCTGTATTCATATTGTGTACTTTGCTAATCGTATTCGCGCATCTGTCATATTTGACATTAAAGAGCTACGTGTTGATGGACCATTTAAAAAAAGAAAACTACTACTACTCAGCACATAAATGACACTTTGCTGAGTCGGGCCTCATCCCATCACAGGGAGGCTACTTAGCCTAATGTGGCACGCTTGCCAGATGGGTTGGCACGGGGGTTCGTTTGCAAATTTACCTTCTCTTGCGGCTGGTTTGGTTCCTGCGCGACAAACGAGACGTGTGAGGGTATACCGCTGGGATTTTGTGGGGAGTGAGTGTTCCGGAGACCCATACCCATTGACGTCATTTCTCCAACAAAGCTAAAAAAAAAGTTAATTGACATTATGTTCCATTTGGCGACAGAAGCACCTATCTTACAATTCAGAAATAAACTTATTTTATTGAAATCATTTAGGATATCGTATCAAGGTTCCATTGTAACATCATACACTACATAACCGTGTCATGGCAACAGGAAATGCTTAGTTCGTTCGAATAATCGTAAAAAAACAATAGACACTTATAAAATGTTGTATTTCCGAACAAACGTTTTTAAAATTAGAACGCACTGAAGAGCGATTCTCTTTTCGAACCCCAAAGAGAATTCACTAACCTGTCTTCCACCGACTACAAATAATTTGCATTTCATTTAATAAAACCTCTTCGAACTCTGCCATCCCTTCTATTGGATAGATTACTAAAAACCGACAACGCAAAGCGGAAACGTCTTACTTCAAGAGTCCGCTGTCATTTACCAATCAATCAGCGTAGAAACTATAATCTTGCTATGTTGAAAATATGGCTTCCTTTGCGCTAAATGCGCTAGAGTAGCTTGTCGTTTCTTTTGCACGGTTACACTGTGCTTTTAGTACAAGAATTTAAAATCAACCTTGGATGGATTGGAATAAGGTTGAGATTCCAACACGTGCCCGTCAGAGTTGTTAGTGAGTGAAAGTGTTTTCCATTCCCTTGTGTTTATTTTCAGACTGCGGAAGTGTAGGACTAATTATGAGCTCCTGGCAGTCGGAACATCGATATACTGGTATATATAATAAAAATGTAGGTGGTCGGTGTCTGTGATGGAAGAAAATTATGTTTTGTCGGTTTGTCTGTGCGTTTGATCGCAATTTTTTAAAAAACGGCACATCATTTCTCTCACTCTATTGCATTTTCTTCAAATGTGTGTAAAGGAAATTCACATAAGACTTAAAATTTGGAAATTAATAAAATACGTTTATGTAAAGTATCAAACATTTTACTAATTTTAATAAATAAGACATAAATAAGGCAGAGTTTGCTTTAGAGTCTAGTTGAATAATAGAAGTAAATAATGAATCAACTACTACTTGTCAGACCATAAATGACCTTTGTCTGAGTCGGGCCTTATTTTGTTTTTTTTTTTGTTTTCGCTGGGGAAATGCTTTATGCATACCCCCCGGGGGAGAGGTCGGTGATGATGTGGGACACTGTGTGGTACACTGGAACGCCTTCAGTCATCGAGGCTTTCGTCGGTGGCGGGTCCCCCGACCCACCACCGGCCTCTATGGCGGGGGAAGGAGGTGGGCGTGCGGTCGCCTCCTCCTCCCCTGCCTCCGTCTGCGGCGCGGGTCTGTCAGGACGTCCTCCTCTCTGACCCGCTCCGCGGCCTCCTTCTGCGACATGACGTCCTCGCAGAAGGAGGCCACCGCCTCCCATGCCTCCTCGCTGTCGAGCATCCGTCCGATTAGGCTCGACAGCGAGAGGTGCCCTCCGACCTGTGCCTCCAAGGCCCGCCTCTCGGACACCCAGGCGGCAAACTCCTCCACCGTGTGGCGCGCCACACTCGTGGCAGGCCGGCTTTGGCTCCTGGCCCGCGATTTGATGCAGGTACTTACCGAAGCAGCCATGCCCGGTAAGCACCTGCACGAATCTGTAGGATAGGGCCCCATGCCGCCGAGACAGCCAGTGATCCAGGTGGGGGCGGACTGCCTCCACCGTCGCCAGCCCGGCGGCCGGGGACCCCAAATCCTCCTCCTAATGGCGGATCAGGGCCTCTCGCGCTCTGTCCCTGATCCGCCTTACACCACCGGGCCTCCTCTAACTACATGGAGGATACTCTAACTAGCTGGAAACTCCTTCTACTCCTACTGCGCCACTCTGGCTAGACGGGTTGTATAGGGTTTCGTATCAAGTTTTCCTTCTCTTGCGGCTAGGTTTTCGGCCTTATGAAACGTGAGGTGACAGGTTCGATTCCGGGGTCGGGCAAGTGTCTTTGTCTAAACCAGAGGCACTTGCTCTGAGTCTGGGTGTCATTTGTGTGTGTGAATTACATGTTTGTAAACTGCCCCCGCGATACAGGTCATACTGAATAAATGAAAAACCCAATCCCTTGGCTTACGTCTCCCATTTCCGCCAAAGAAAAGATTTCTTTGACAATCAATATACTAAGTTTTCTTCTCATACGAATAGGTTATCTGCATGTTGCATTCCTTTAATCATCTCTTACGACATATTACTCGTTATTTGTCTAACTACCAGTACAGTACGCGCCAATCTTTATGGCCGGTCTGAATGTAGCAGCATTACGCTGCGCACAACACAAAATCAGGTATCAGCGGGACGTACACGGGGCGCGCGCCGTTTTTCACCCCCCAGCGCCCTCGCCACCCGCATGGCGCTGGCGAGGTTGTGTGAGTTGCGTTCTTATTGGTTATGAAATGTACGCTGCGCAAGTTCGTACCCACGGCTGCATTCAGACCGGCCATAAAGATTGGCGCGGACTGTAGGTATGTTAAAAGATCTTCTTAAATAAAAAAATGCCATTATATATTTTAATTCACAACAGTTCACCATAACAATGAAGACCAAATTCCACATTAAAAGCAAATAATAAATTATGTGGTAATACAACTATTGCGCAGTTTGTTATTTTAGAACTTTCATTGAAATCTGTGCCAGGGAACAATGATTGTTTTTGACATTATTGGATCGAATAACAGTAGACGTACAGTAGCTACTACTGGTAGAATGTGACCCACTACTGAGTCGAGCCTCTACCAGTTACATGGAGGGTAATTAGCCTACTTGAAACGCCACGTTTGGCACAGGATTGCGTATAAATTTTGCCTTATCTTGCAGTCAGATTTTCGGCCTTGTCATTTCTCTCGTCTCTTACGACACCCGCTGTTGGAATGGAGTGGTGACACCTTGTTTTCTTAATCCGTCACCACCATCTCCACACACGCCAAGTGTTGTAGCTGGAAAACATCTTGAAACAAACGCGCCCTGGTGGGGAAAATTCGCGCATGTCATGAACCAGTCATCGCGTGGCCCCTTCTACACCAATTACTGCCAAAGAGATCCGAAAATCGACTAATGTGCAGAATAGATTTTAGCTCAAGCTGTCACTTAATTACTTTACCCAATTATCGTGTCTATTGCCATTGTGTGCGTCCTATTGTTTTGAAACATCCACGTAACTGGCGCGCGCGTTACAATTTTGTGGTGTCACGACATTTTCGAAATGAACGCGGAAACTTACTTAACCGCATTTTGAATTTAGAATATTCGTGTTCGTATCGCATTCGTGTTGTCAGAGACAATTTCATAAAAAGTTCCTTTTTCTTAAAAAAATTAAGACCGGTAAACTGTTATTAGTTCACATTTTTTTATTGGGCTTTAGTGATACTGACATGATCGGTCTTTACATTTAAAAAGAGGTGGATGATGATAGAGGAATATGAGGTAGGTAGGGCAACTGGCCGCGGCTTCGCTCCTTGACATATTGATTATTAATAAATAGATATGCCCGCGGATGATGATAAGATAAAAGTAGCCTTAGTTACTGGCTTAGTTCCGAAAATTTATTAATGTGTTTTTTTAAAAATTTGTGTTTAACGTTTTTGTGAATTTTTGTTAACAAAGTCGTTTAAGTACTTTCAAACTATTCTATTCTAACTATTCCACGTGGTGACGGATTTAGAATACATAGTATCGCTAACCCATTTCATCCTGAGGGTGTTAGAGCCGACAAAAGGAAATAAGGCCGTAAACCCAGCCGTTAGAGAAGGACAACTTTATATTAAACCCTATGCCAACCTTTCAGCGTGGCGCGGTAGGCTAATTACCATCCACGTAGTTGGAGGAGGCCCAATTCAGCAGTGGGTCATTTATGGGCTGACAAGTAGAAGGAGTATAGTTTCAAAATCAATATCAGGCCACTCCCATCATCGGCTGAACATAAGCCCCCAGGCTTATGAAATGCCTTAGTTTGTAACTATTATTTTAATTTTTTATTTTACATTAAGAAAAGACTCTTCAATTTAATGTATGTGTTATGTGTGGATGTTCTAACTAAATGTATGAGTCTATACTTGGGGCGATTAAAGGTTATTCGTTGTCCCAACATCATCCTTGGCAGAAAGCCAAGCTGCCGAATCAGGGAGAAACGATTTCTCCTGTAGTTGTCACGACTCAGCTGTGTATAGCCGTTCTAAATTCGAAATATCAAACTGGTCACGTCTTTGTTTTGAATACTTCAGTTTTAGAACATAACAAAGAATCTTCTGAGGGCGTCGTAAGGGCCGACGAAAGAAAGTGACGAGGCCGAGAACCTAGCCGCAAGAGAAGGAAAGTTTAATACAAGACCCTTTTGCAACCCGTCTGGCCAGCGTGGCACAGGAGGCTAATGGCCTTTCATGTAACTGTAGGAGGTCTGCCTCAACAGTCCGAGTCGACTATGGGCTCAGTAGTATTGTAAATTGAAATCAAACGTAACCAGCGACACTACCTATAACAGTGTATCGACTTAGACGGAGTCGCGAGTAACAGCTCATCATTTGTGCATGTCAATGGGGGGTTTGCCATAATCGCCATGCTTGGCAGGCGGGTTGGCCTTCGCAGTACGGATGGTGTTTTTGGACAGAACGTCGCTGCTGCCCAACGTCTGTTGTCCCTTAGTCGCCTTCTACGACACCCACGGGAAGATATGGGGTGGTAGTATTCTTACTCCGCTACCACACGGACAGAGTAACAGCTAGTACCTATGTATCTAATTTAAAGCCCATCCTAGAAGTCAAGGATATTATCTACTGATGCTTTAATGATGCGACTTTAGAAACAAATTTCACAGATGGTTTAAGTAATAATAATAAATATCCTTGGACATTTCACACAACGCCATCTCGTCCCAAGCTAAGCAACTTAATGCTTGTGTTATGGTAACGAGATGGATGATAAACTACTTATATAAATTTTTTTTAATTTTTGTACAAATACATACATATTATAGATAGAAATGACACCCAGACTCCGAGCCAGTGCCTCTGGTTCAGACAAAAACACTCGCCCGACCCCGGAATCGAACCCGGGACCCGTTGATCCAAAGGCAGCACATCTAACCACTAGACCCACTGCTGAGTCGGAGCTCCGCCCATCACAGGGAGGGTAATTTTATTACCCTACTGTGCCACGCTGGCCAGGCAGGTTGGCACAGGGTATCGTTACAAAGTTCCTTCTCTTGCGACTAGGTTTTCGACCTTGTCATTTTCTTTTGTCAGTTACTTTTATCAGCAAACTAGCGACCCGCCCCGGCTTCGCACGGGTGCAATATTGCCCTAAAAAGCTTCCTCTTGAATCACTCTATCTATTAAAAAAAACCGCTTCACAATCCGTTGCGTAGTTTTGAAGATTTAAACATACATAGGGACGGACAGACTACGGTGACTGTTTTATACTATGTAGTGATAGTGATAACGACACTCTTTGACACTGTGTATTCTAAATCTGAGTCACAAATGAAATAACTTTTATATTTCCGTCTTTTAAATATATTAAAGCATAGCATGCTATAATGGTCGATAAAAATTTACGCAACGATTGCATGTTGTATAACCGGCGTCCTTGTGCGAACGCAATAGAATAGAACATCCCTCAGGGGGAATAAATACACTGTGACGCAAGTGGTTTGTTTGGAACGTTAATGTGGAATGAACAAAACGGAAATTTAAAAAATCCGGAATCAATTCAAGAAATAGATATCTTTTTATTCTAAATTTATACACTTGTACGAGATTTAAAAAAAAATTAGAACACGCACGTATGCGTGTTTACATAACCATCGTGCAAAATTGCCATTACAATTGCCACTATTGGCAATTTGAGTTGATTGAAAGTGCGTTATTAGAATTGCATTTTAATGGATTTCCGGGATCTCTCAGCGGATGAAGGTCTATACTAAACTATTGCATGATATACACATTCATGACATGAGGATTGATGGAAAGGGAGGTCATTGTATATAGCACCGAGTATTGTTGTTTATTTGGTTGTGAATTGCGTAATATGATCATATTTCCTCCTTCCGAACTCAGCTTAATTGGCTTCCCATTCGTCAGAGACGATCCCTCAGATATCTCTGCCTGCTCTTTTCTATAATTAACGATCCTCGAACTCCAGATTACCTAAAAAGTTACTTTCAAGTCTTGGGTGGGTCCCACTCTCGAGACCTTCGCTCCGCTGACAACTTGGTCCTTGAAATTCCTTCGCACCGTACCGGTTTCGTCTCTGATTCGTTCGCTGTTACAGCGATAAAACTCTGGAACGCGCTAGCTCTTGACATTAGGAAATCCCAAAATAAATTGTCCTTCAAGCGTAAAGTTAAACACCACTTGTTACAACCTCTGCTTCAAATTTAATTTTCAACCCTGTTTCACGCCTTTCCGAATTACATGTTTGTGTCATCATCAAGATTTATTATTATATATATATATGTATTTTATGTTAATTTAAGAATATATATATATATATATGCCTTAATAGTATATATTATATAGTATTTTTGTAAGAAAATTCTAGCTTGTGTTTATGTCTTTTGTACCCCTTTTATTCTCTCTCACGAACCCGAAGGTAGACTGGTAGAGAATGCCGCAGGGCATTAAGTCCGCCTTATGTACCATTATTATGTACATGAAGAATAAATAAATAAATAAATAAATAAATTAAACACCATTCTGTGTCAATCTCAATCAGGTGAAATTGGAAAAAAGCGAGAAAGAAGATGATTAACGGTATCGTGTTTCTTGTTCTTCTTTCTACGTGCGGAAAGTTTTCGAATAAATCATTCCACGGTTACTTTCGAGATCTGGGTCTAAGGTCGGCATTGAATCTCTGGTCAAGGCCGCTAACGCTACGGGGGCACAGATATCCTTGGCCCAATTTTGATGTCAAACACCACAATTGCATATGCAAAAATGGCGAGTAGGCTGTACAACCCAGATTATAGAATTGGACGTGGTAAATTTTGTGCCCATTACATATTAATTATTTATTTGAATTCTGTTTTTGCAATGATATTGTGTGTAGCCGTTTTTATTTTATTTTTGAAGTTGGGATTATAAAAGCAACGCAGTTTATTTTTTTTAAATACATAGTTCATTTTAATAATTAAGCTATGGTGCTTAAATCTTTGCTTAAAATGTTTTTAAATTAGATAATTTAGTTTCGTAATTACAATACATACTTAATTCGAATTTGTTTATTTCAGTATTCTACTTTATTGTCGAAAAACTAATTTTATTTTCAAATTTACTCGTGAGTGGTAACTCTAATCAGCCTAATTTCGGTGTTATAAGAGCCGCAACCTGGCGTCGATTATCATCTCCTCTCCCTCCCATCTTTGCATGGTTACTATGCAGTATTACTTTCTCAACGCGTCGAGATACCTTTGAGCCTTTTCTATACATAGCTTTAATTTAGGCGGAACAAGGACCCTTGAAAACATCTCCCTGTGTACATTTCAATACCATTACGTTGTTTAGATTAACTGTTTACTAACAATCTGCCCATGACCTTGGTAGAGTCACATTACAAACAGTTAGATGCAAGTTCAATTTTTATTGATCCGACCTCGGCTAACGCCTGCAGTTGATCCTAATTCCTGGTGCTGTTATAAATTGTAATACCCGCACAAGAATTGTGATTTTATAAAATTTAACATCCTTATATTTATTATAGTGGATTATAAAAAATGATAATATATAGCCGGAAAACGATGGATGCGGGCGGCCCAGGACCGGCCTTTGTGGAAATCCTTGGGGGAGGCCTATGTCCAGCAGTGGACGTCCTTTGGCTGTAATGATGATGATGATGATGAATTATTATAGTCTGTCAAAGTCAAATCATTTATTTTGCATAGGACACAATGGACACTTATAGAGCAAGAGCCCGTGAACCCCAGACCTACGGTATTTTATAAAAGCTGAAAGTTTGTCAGCGCATGCTCCCAACACAAGTAAGAACGATGGACCATTTATGAAGTTTGGGTTACAGTGGCTTTGGCAGGTACACTTCACTAAAGGTGTGTAAAATACCGATCTAATTACGTCAAATAATAAAGTGCGATTTTTTGGTATTACCTTTAGATTATTATAAAAAATCATGTTATTCATTGACAGACACTTAACGTCGTGGAAACCCTTTGCCAGACACCCTTAATGTTCATGGCAGTATGCATATGGGTGGGTGCGCGTGAGATAGTTTACGTAAGATAGTTTTGTTTAGTACTTAGTACGTGTTTACATCAGCTAAAATAATAAAGCGCCCCCTATATTGTTCCTTTATATTTATTCTGAGGCTCCATTTGCTACTATAACTATCTGCAGACGTAATCGGGCGTGGAGATTAAAATGCGGTCTTAATTCACAAACTATAATCGCAAATAATTTCGATAACAATTATTGCAGTTCAAAATCAGTACCATTTTAAATGGTTCGAAGGTGATCAGATACCAAATTTCGTTATAGATTCACTAACCTCGTTGGTCTAGTGGTTAGATGTGCCGCCTTTGGATCAACGGGTCCCGGGTTCTATTCCGGGGTCGGGCAAGTGTCTTTGTCTAAACCAGAGGCACTGGCTCGGAGTCTGGGTGTCATTTCTATCTATAATATGTATGTATTTACAAAAAAAAATGTATATAAGTAGTTTATCATCCATCACGTTACCATAACACAAGCATTAAGTTGCTTAGCTTGGGACGAGATTGTGTGAAATGTCCAAGGATATTTATTTATTTATTATTTATTTTATTACTAAAAACTGTCTCAGGTATAAATACTTCAAACTATTTTTCAATTTTTTAATACTTTTAATATAATAATAATCTCTTTTAATAATCCCATCATCTGTTTTATATTCATACAGAAACTGACGAAGATTCGATATCGAATGGAGTAACAGTGACGAAGAAAATGATAACATTGGTGATGATAATGTTATTGAATGAAATAATATTGTCCTTATACTCTATAATAGTACGCAATGTCATCAATCAATCCACAAATCCAGTTTTTCGTTAAATTTTTGAGGAATATTTTATTTGGCTTTTTTTAAACCTGATATTGACAGAATAAATTAAAAAAATGAACAATTTAAGGTAGTTTTGGCATCGAATTTTTTATTAATTATTTTTTTAAATGTACGTAAAATAGACTATTACTTTATTACATAGACTTTACTACTTATTACAGGCTGCAAAAAGTTCACAAAACTTTTGCAGGTCTTGGTATTCGATTATTTAATAAAATTCCTAAAGGCATTCAAGACTTGCCTTTAGAACACTTTACGTGTCAAATTAAAAGTCGGCTAATCTTTTAGGGGTAATATAAATTTAACGACTATATCTAAAAATGCTTGGGAATAACTGATCGGTGTTGTTGCTAGTCCGATGCTCTTATTTAAATACTTTTAGAATAATGACAAAGTAATACGAAATAGTGTTCTTCTAATGTGATATGTATACACAGTATGTGAGAGCATCCTAACGCGTTATTAGTATAACTTTTGAAATGTTCAATTCCTTGGCGCTCGAGTTATCATGCTCACTTTAAGACTCGAAGTGGTGGCGTCGTGCGGCGGGTCGTTCCCTTCCCTGCAATATGGTTGAGGAGGGCGATGGCTGCCGCATGCGTCATGCTTGTGAACAGGTGCCGTTGCTGGGGGTCGGTTGGCTTGGGTATTACAAGGTTACTATTGTCGACTAGATCTGGCTGATGTTTGGCCTTTTGGAACTATTGCGCGAGTTTGCTCTCACAAATCTGTCTTATAACCAGTCTTGTACCCAAATGGCGATCTAAAAAGAACAACTACAGAGTTTCTTGCCGGCTCTTCTCTGTAGAGGTGCATTCCGAACCGGTGGTAGATGGTAAATAACTAATTTTAAATGGTAAATTTTAACTTTTATCATTTTGTTTGACCTGTCAAAAGAGCTCTAATGAGCCAACTTGATTAAATGAGTTTTGATTTTGATTTTATCAGTAGAAATAACAACTGCGCAGTGAGGGACCGCGGTAGACTTAACTCGCTATCTCACGCGCACCCACCCATATGCATACTGCCATGAACATTAAGGGTGTCTGGCAAAGGGTTTCCACGACGTTAAGTGTCTGTCAATGAATAACATGATTTTTTATAATAATCTAAAGGTAATACCAAAAAATCGCACTTTATTATTTGACGTAATTAGATCGGTATTTTACACACCTTTAGTGAGGTGTACCTGCCAAAGCCACTGTAACCCAAACTTCATAAATGGTCCATCGTTCTTACCTGTGTTGGGAGCATGCGCTGACAAACTTTTAGCTGTTATAAAATACCGTAGGTCTGGGGTTCACGGGCTCTTAGTCTATTACAAATTGTCAACATATTAATAAAATTTATACAATGCAAAGTAATATACTTTACCACCAGTTCGGAACGCAACCACTGCTGAGAAGAACTGGCAAGAAACTCAGAGGGCTTGTCATATTTTCTTTTTTATTACTTTGCGGTCCTATTCATAATCTAATATGTATATATTTACCCAACAAATTCCTTGAAACAAACTGTTCTATCGAATCTGGAAGGCGTCAGCTGAAATCTGAATATTAAAACAAAACAAAACAAACTTTAATGAAATAAAATAAAATCTTCCTTGGTCCAATGAGCCGACCAACCCCAAACAGCAGCACCTGTTCACAAGTATAACGCGTCACATGCGTCGGCGTCACAGCCACCGGTCTCCTCAACCATATTAAAGGGAAGTGACCGACCCGTCACACGTCGCTACCGCTGCTCAGAGTATTTTAGTGAGCATGACACTCGGTGCTGACTTGGTTTTACCCGCAGTCTTCATCTACGTTGACTTTAAATTACTCTAGCTCTTTTTTTAAATAAAAAAAGATCGCTGCTTTAAAAGTAAAGGGCGACAATGCACCCTTTTGTTTTTTTTCGGATTTATAATATTTTTTTTTATAAATATTGGCCATAGGGGCCGGTTTTTTTAAGGATTTATGGGCCGATTTTGACATGTGTCTTTGCTAATATGAAAATAACGGAGATGTTGGCGTGATTTTTAGATTAAAAGTATTCTCGGTATTCTCGATAATTCCGTTTAAATGTGTCAAGATAGCGCTGATTAAATTTATTAACGTGATACAACTTTATTCAGACATTGCTGCTTACAGAAGGAGTACTTGTTTGTTCCGTTAGTTTCAAAATTATAATTTAGGTATGTAGCATTAAAAAACGCATAGGCAACATGTAGAGACGTGTGCAATTAAAAAAAAAACATTATTTGTGTTTTTAAGTAGGCATTTTTTATACTTATATAAAAGCGGTCGGTCGAGCTTAGCATACAGAACGTCACCAACCCTTTTTTTAATGTGAGGATAACCTTTTATATGTCCCCAGCCGGTCGATGGGGCTGGGGTATGTGGGAGTCCCGGTCGCAATCACCACCTCATTACCCACTAAAACCTACCACTATTTGTCTGCGCGGGCATCTGTCGTTTGGGAATGTCACCAACCCGCAATCTGAACCTAGCTGCAAGAGAAGACCCTACATCATAGTCCCTGGCGTTGCTTTCCATCACGCAATCCTAGAGTCAAAGGCATTCAATTCGTTGATAACCATAATATAAAGCCATTCACTAGAAACCTTTCTTTAATAACGCTTTATAATGTATCCTAGTAAAGTGAGTGGGCTTGTAAAATGAAGGTTATGATACATGAGAGCAATGGACTGTCCCTTCTAAAATGAGTTTTTTCTATTAGGAGAGGTGACCAAATAACCCTGTAGGAAAACTTGATACAAACTCTGTGCCAACCCGTCTTACCAGTGTGGTACCTTACAACTATTTAAATGGAGCAATTGAAGTCTGACTTCGAATCTGGTAACACTACCTGTCAGTTTTCACGCTACTGACGTCATTTAGCCATAGATGTTAGTAATTAGTATGGCAGCCGGGAGCAATGTCATGTATGTGCCTAATGTGCCTTCTAACTATAATATGGTGTATATTTCGTAACTGATTAATTACATTTTTTTAAATAAAATGTAGTTGCATAAAATCTTATACATATTAAAATGGCGATGCCAGTGTGGCGCTTATTTCCACAGTATTGCGCACGCGTCGGCCCGGAATCATAATCAGGAACAACCGCTGCGGGTACATCACCAGTATCGCTTGACCTTTGTAACTTCTTTACAATCTTCGTACTGTGTTCGAGAAGGGTAGATCTTCTATACTGGCTATATATAAAAGGTCGGGATTGCAGTTCTATTTTTGAATCAATTTCACTCTCTTGCATTCGGTCTTCCTTATTTGAATTGAAATGGCAATCTATACACATGAATAAATTTGAAAGTGACCGCACAATACTTCATTCCTTCATATTATATCCTTTCTTTTTTACATTGCGATTTAATTTGATAGAAGTGACTGTGAATTTTGAATCATGCTGTTTTTTAGAGTAGAAAGACATACATTTGGTTGACATTGACTAAGCCCACAAAATACCCACTGCTGAGTCGGGCCTCTTCCAATCACAAGAAGGGTAATTAGCCTACTGTTGTTGTACACGGGTTGGCACAGGGTTTTTTTGTCAAGTAACAAGTTGTCCTTCTCTTGCGGCTAGGTGATCTCTTACGACATCGTCAGGATAAATTAGGGTGGTGATACTATGTGTTCTAAATCCGTCACCACACTGATTATGACTTATTTACCTACTTAATAGAAAAGCAGCAACTTTCGTTTTCAATGCACTCTACGCTTGTATTACGATGACCTGATTATGTTCAATGGTTGCCTGTCAACTAGACATTATGCTATTTCAAATGATAATTTTAATGTGAATAAATTATGTATTTAGTATTATATTTTAAAGAGGTAACAAAAGTAAATATCTAGTAATCAATAACACAAATATAAAAGTACTGTGTCATTTAAACAGAATGTACAAAAAATTGTCTATGCTATTTTTTGTACCCTCCGTTTTTTGGAGCAAGACTAAAGCTAAAGCTGCGCTACAAAAATAGTTTTAATATGGAAAAGGTGTGTAATATTTTGCCAAATTTAAAATATACGTTGTTTCAGTCCAATAAATAATAGATTTCAATTACATTCAGGTTATAGTATACTATATTATAAGTATAACCATTTCGCATCGATAATTTGGCAGCCCTAAAAGTAAACAATGACAGCGAAAACTTTCTCGCGTATCGTCGGTGCGATTAATTACTCCGCTTATGTAACTTTCAGTCTATAATTATGATTTGATTTGTATTAAAAATGAACGATTCCTACTCTAAAATACCGTTACAGCCATCATCATCATATTTGCCTTTGTTGACCTTAGAAATCGAATGTTCTACGTAGTAAGAAATATGTATAAGTCATCCATGTTTGTTTACATGTATTAAGCAATAGTAATGTGGTATGTAAACCCACTTTTAACAGGAAATTATTACTGTGATTTATGTTTACGTCATTTGAAGCCGTAGTGCTTCAATTAGGTAGTGGAGTTTCCACGTTGGTCATTAGAAAGTTTTTACGTAATTCAATAGACTCGGGATAAAAAGAAAACTGTTATTATGGCGAATTTCTGGTTACATAAATTCATTCGTCTTTTTTAAGGTTATGCGATATCTTTTTTAATATTGACAGACATATTGACATTTAATTTTTTAATATTTAATATTAAGTTATATTACCAAACATTACAGCCCGATATTACCGGTAGTCAAATCGGGGTACTCCGAGTACCTCGGACAGTCTCCAGCGGTCGGGTATCCTTGAGGATTTCCAACGAAAACCAAAAGGTTAGCAGCCGACGCTAATGACGTACGACCCTAATAAAAAGAACCACATTGCATTACGAAAAGCTTACAGTCCCAAAAACACTTACGCTAAACCTGTTAGAGCTAACCAGTCTATTGAGACACATAATTTCTTTGACGCACTATAAGTACATCGTCCAACTTTACTGGATGTTATAATAAGTAGGTCAGGCGCGATGAACCGGAACCGACCTATTTTGGATGATTCCAAAATTAAAACGTTCTGCGAATATTTTTGCAGGCTAGCGCACGGTTAGCGCAGCGGTTGAGCGATCGACTGCAGCGCTGCATGTCGCGGGTTCGATCCCCGCACGGAAGAAATATTTGTACGACCTACAAGTATTTGTTCCGGGTCTGGGTGTTTTCTATCTATAATATGTATGTATTTACAAAAAATAATAATTATATAAGTAGTTTATCATCCATCTCGTTACCATAACACAAGCATTAAGTTGCTTAGCTTGGGACGAGATGGCGTTGTGTGAAATGTCCTATGATATTTATTTATTTATTTGGTTGTTCCATTATAACGGTCTGGTCCATTATACAACACACCTTCGCCTTTCTTGCCTCTTCCAGTTTCATCAGCACCAGACTAACTTGATTTTGGATAACTGCCAGTATTTACATGGAGCAATTTCCGTCTGCCCTTCACGACCTAGCCGGCAATTATTTCGTTAGACCGACTGTCAGTTTTCACGCTACTGACTAGACAACATATGACGTCTGCTATAGATGGTACAGTGGTAGCCAGCACCGGCTGTATGTGCCCTCCGAAGCAATATCGTGATATTGCTGGAAATAACTTCTTAAGAAGTTAACGGTTCTGAAACGTTGGGAATAAAATAAAATAAAACGATCAGAACCGTTAAAAAGTTATTTCCTGCAATGTGCAAAGATCGTGAAAACCTAAGACATCAATATCCTGATACCCATCAAGCTTACTAATCTCTTCTGTGACGTAGTGAGCGTGAGAGTTATGTGCCATAAACACCCAAGTCACAATTGTATTGTAACCAATTTTTGGTTTGTTCTGTGTGTTTTTCTGATTAAATGTGTTTTCTTTCTTTCTTTCTTTCCTGGCCTACGAGGTGTATTTGTGCTGGATCAATATCAGCTAAAATTGCTATTTTATTTAATTGTTTAAGCATACGTAAATTTCCTTCACATAGAAAATACATAACCGTCTCTTGTCCTCACTCGAACTGTAAGGTTATGGTGACACCTCTGTCATCGGTGTAGTCGTAGCGTTTCAAACACGCTATAAAGCCTTAATGTCGTTACCATTTTGTTAATTCTAATACGTTTCTTCACAGGTCTCCCGAAAGTGAGGATGGCGACAAGAACACAAGTGATTCTGTTGGTAGGATACCTCCACACTGTCACATCACCATCAAATGCACCAGAGAGGTTGGTATGAATATTTTCCACATAAATTGTTAGGAAGTACGATTCTACATGATCAGATACTAAGTAGTCGTAGTCAAGGGAGAATCGCAGTTGATCTGCAGGTGCATCCAGTAGAGTTGGCGATAGCAAGCTGCAAGCTACTGGAAGGTGGGTGGGTTACCCCATGCTTCGGAGGACGGGTAAAGTTGCTGGTCCCGGTTCCTAATTACTACGGCAAACGACACACGAAGTGAGGAATGTAAACCCTGTCTTCTGCTCTAATGAAATAATTGCAATAGCTAGGTTCGTCATGCACATGTTCCTCATTCTGCAGAGGACTATAAAATGAATCCTGTTCACTGCATCTATAGATATATTCGCACACTCTGGATCTGAAATAATGTCTTCCTCTTCTATATTTATCGAGACCACTCTTAGTAAAATATGTAATTAAATGTATTATTTTTAGTAATACACATATTTTCTTGTATTAGTTTACTTTACTATAGTCTTAGTACGTAAATGGTCAGCCCATAAATGACCTACTACTGTGTTCGGCATCCTCCATACTCATGAATTAGCCTACTAAGGCACGCTGGCCAGACGGGTTGGCACGGGGTTTGTATCAAGCTTTCCTTCTCTTGCGTTTCTTTAGGCGCCTCTTACGATACCCTAAGGATGGTATGGGTTAGTGACCTTGTGCATTCTAAATCCATATTATCACTACATAGTATAAAACAAAGTCGCTGTCGTTTGTCCGTCCCTATTATGCTTAAATCTTTAAAACTACGCAACGGATTTTGAAGCGGTTTTTTTTAAATACATAGTGATTCAAGAGGAAGGTTTATATGTATAATACATGCATAATTGCACACGTGCGAAGCCGGGCGGGTCGCTAGTTAGATTAATAAATCTACCAAAGGCATATTTGCAAAAAAGGCACTAAAGCGTTTTATTTTTTTAAATCAAGTAAGCAATAAAGTTCATTATGTCTCAAATTACTTAATACAGTGGAATATTTATTTTATATATATTTGATATGAGTATTTGTCTTTTATAAATACACTTATATATGTATGATGTATATGTATGTTTATATAGGTTTATTATTTATTTTTAAGTTCCTTTATAGGTATTATTAGCTATACAATGCTTTCGTAATTTTCCAGTGCATCTGCCATTAACCCATAAAAAACGTTGACTGGGAGAGAATGCCTCTTGTCATTAAGTCCGCCTATGTAATATTTTTTGCATCAAGTATTAAATAAATAAAGTTGCCCGCTTGTTGCTACAGATCGCAGGATTCAATGGTCTGTCGGAAGCTGTAAGGAGGTTGGACTTCTCGTCGGCCGTACGCGATGTGCGTCGGTTCAACTACATCTGCGCATTGCTGGAACTCCTGGTTGGAGGGCAGAGGCTAACTCATTTACCAGGAGCGGCTCAGAAACTGCTACTGTCCATGTTGGAGCAGCTTGCTGATCAGGGTAACAGGAATTAATTACATATTAAATAAATAAATAAATATCCTTGGACATTTCACACAACGCCATCTCGTCCCAAGCTAAGCAACTTAATGCTTGTGTTATGGTAACGAGATGGATGATAAACTACTTATATATTTTTTTTTTTGTAAATACATACATATTATAGATAGAAAACACCCAGACCCGGAACAAATACTTGTAGGTCGTACAAATATTTCTTCCGTGCGGGGATCGAACCCGCGACATGCAACCAATTTTTGCCTGCTTAATGATCGACTTGAAAATACGTTTGAACGGCAATTTTTCTTCCAGTGGCTACGTCCCAACAGAACCTGAACGCCCTTCGAGTCTTAGTCATGTCAGTATCCACGGCGAGGGAGTCTGAGAAGAGGTCTTGTTGGGGGAGGCCGCTCGGTTCCAGGGCGCTTTGGGGACACCACGACCACGCCATCGCCAGAATTAACCGCATAGCCAATAGTATTAGGATACAAGAGGTTAGTATGAATGTTAATACTTATCTGTGTGTTGATGGATTTAGAATACATAGTGTCACCACCCCATTCTATCCTGAGGGTGTCGTAAGAGCCGAAAAAAGAAAATAACAAGAGCTGACAGAAGGAAGTGATATTTTGCTGAAGATCATCAAGATCAATTATGATTGCGATTCTTTACAGGCCATACAGACAAACATTCATTTCTATTATAAGTATACAATTATGCTTATAATGTCTATCTTTTCAGCCTGGACCAGAAGTAGTACCTAAACTTCACGACTTGCCTGAAGAATGCATCAGGGAAATACTTCTGAGGATATCGGATCACAGGGATTTAGATGTAAGTTAAGACCTGGGATGCGGGACCTTTCGCACTGGCTTAAGACACTATTATTTCATCTGTTCCGAAGTATGACGTACTATCAGTCATTTTGAATATATATTTTTTACATATTTATACATTTTTCAAGTAAATAAATTTGAAACCTAATAATAATATAGGGAAAATACCTAAGATAGACCTATTATTTGAAAAAAGCACTGTGTTTCTTGCCGGTTTTTCTCTGTAGAGCAGTATTCCGTACCGGTGGTAGTTTCAGAATTATTGTGGGTTGTGGCAGATCAAAAGAAATGGATGAATTGTAAGAATGAGGAATTGTGTAGCGCGCGTGAAAGGCGTGAATGTAGATATGACGACATATAAAGTGTTTGGAGACCACCTAGCGGCTCTAGGCTAGGGACTGTGGTCGTATGATGATATGGGTAATTTTAAGTATGACGATTTATTAGATTTTTGTGATAAAACCTACGTAAATAAAATTGCTTCTGAGTTTAACTTAATACCAAATTTTACATATTCGTTATCAGAATCTAGTTCTGAATACCCTCCTTTAATATGTACAGTCTGATACCAGCCACCCTGTAAGATCACGAAAATAGGAACTGTACGCTTCACGCAAACGGGCTCGTTTGTTATCATGAATTTGCACGGTTTATTAATATGAAATTTATAAAGTACCTATTGGTATCCCTTGGGGTCTAGCGTCTAGCCTTCCCTAAAACTTCATAAATAATATGCTTATGCTGTAAATAAATCTATATTGACCCAAAAATAAAACGAATGGTAAACATACGTATCTCGACCTGTTCTACTTTCCGAATGTGATAACGACGCCAGCTAAATAAAGGTTTCTTAAAAAAAACTTTTTGTTATTAGTTTTATCAGATACCGAATCTTATACCGTACCACACCGTACGCAGTGACATTATATTACATTCCACTAGCGGCACGCCCCGGCTTCGCACGCCTATTTAACAAAAAATAATACAAAACCTTGCAGGTGACTTCTAAGACATTCTCACGTACAAAAACAAATTGGGAGCAGGAGAATCTTCCAATTTAATGGAGGGAAATTAACCTACATACAAATCTTTCATTTTTCGTTACCAGTCAGCATCATCAGCTTGGAACGTAATGGCGTCGGTGTGTTCCGAGCAGCGAATTTGGCGGGAACTAGTAACGTTCCATTTCACACAGCAACAGATTGACGCCGTGCTATCCAAGACTAAGGATGAAGCCACTGATCTCAAAGATGCTGACTGGAAGAAGCTGTTCCATCAGCTAAGAAAGTAAGTAAACTATAAGCCCACGCGTCAGCTGACATAAACATTATTTATTAAAAAAGTCTGTGCCCACCCCTATACGATTGGTAAAGATGTGATGACCTTGAAACGGTTGATTTATTTTGAAAATACATTATACTTGATACCTTCAAAGAATATATTTTAATCAATCCATTCCTTCAGCAGCTACGACTCCAGAAACAGACACACAGACGCGTCAAATTTATAACAAACCTCTTTTTGTTGGGGGCTAAAGCTAAATGTATCATCAATTTGTTTGATCATGCGATGCATTTTTGCGAAAACTTATCGCAATCGCGTATCTAATATCACATTTGGCGATCCGTTCTTTTAGGACTAGGATGCGCAGATCCCCAGAGCATGTTCCCTACTTGGGTAGCGTAACCCGTGACTGAGCTGGTAGTCTAGGAACGCCATAGATTTTAGTGGGGGTGTCGCGAAGCAAATCCCCATCTCCTCGCGCCCTGAGTCCCTGCTAGTCTGCCAACGGCCGGGTCTCCACGACGATTACAAACGAATTAAGAGCCTAGTTGGCGTTCTGACCACAATGTATTTCTCACTTATTTCGTTACATTCTACAGGATGTATGGTCTGCGAGAAGACGCGCAGTATGCCGAGACACTGTCCCTGTGTCGCCACTGCAAGTGTCTCTTCTGGAGGTCACTGGGACACCCCTGCATTGCCGACCAGGTAATTGACATTTCTTTACCAAAACATCTCACGATTTCTGAAACGCGGACTGCCCAATTGTCGTCCTTTCCTCAATTTCACAGTACCAGTCTCAACGGATCTACCTGTATTTACCCAGAGTTTTTGCCGGCTCCGCTAATCCGCCTGGTGACGGATATGGATACATTGTGCCAACACATGTGGTGTTGGCACAATGTATCCATCTTGAGGGTTTCGTAAGAGCCGACAAAAGGAAATGATAAGGCCAAAACAAAACTAGCTGCAGGAGAAAGAAAACGATTCATACGAAACCCTGTACGAAACCGTCTGGCGTGGCACAGTAGTTCATTTTCCCTGAGAACTCAGCAGTGGGTTATTTATGGGCTGAATAGTAGTAGAAGTTTGCAGCCGGTAGTTACGTTGTTCAGAGATGTAACCTAATAGCTAGCAGTCGCCATTTTTGACTTAAGTTTGTTTATAATTATCGATATCTTGTTATTGCTACCCAGTGCCCAGAATACCGCGAACGGTTGAAGGAGGCAGGTGGTCCACTCCCACCGCACCCGGTACCCCCTGCGGCCTTCCTCAAGTTTTTCTCACTGTAGTGAGAAGAAGACGAAGAATGGAGAATAATCATCCCTTCAGAATCTTACAGCATCAACATTCATGTTAGGCATCGTTAGGTCGTTGCAGAACTGTCAAAATTAGAGTGATGCTATCACATTAATCGATTGCTCTGCGCCTATGCAAGTGATCACACTCCGCAACGCTAAAATGTAAGGCGATCAAAATGATAAATTAGCGTTTGGAATAATCTTATCCAGTTTTCTATGGAAATATTGCGGTGAGGTTGAATCCGCGTCCTGTTCTGTGATCAGTGCCACGCGGAGTGTATGTATCCAACTATACGTGAGCTGGAAGAAGTTGTTATGGTAATATGACTTGTTTAATACCTTAGGGGAAAATATAATTAATGCTTCTTCGACCATTCAGAAGTCTTCCTTTAATATTCGGTTCTTATGATATTATACATTTATTTACATCACATTTTAAAGGTAAAATGTATATGTAAATCTGACTTGAAAAGTTCCTTTTTTAAATTTCATAAGCTTATCGTTAGGTTGTGGAAGAGTATTTGACATCCAACAATTTATTATTATGGGTCAATTCCAATAAATATTCTATTGTAGTTTGTCCTTTTTTCTCCGCTATAGCTATTGTATTATTACTATGAAATAATATTAGGTACCTACTTCATTTCTGTCATTATGACAAAACAAATGTTATGTAACTTATGATTTTTGCGATAAATTCCTATGACGAAAATATTAATTTTCAATGACTGATTAAGATCTCAGGCAGAGTACATACCTATTATTGAGCCATGCATGCATATTAAATGAAATTGAGAGTTAATCTCCCATTTTCCATTATTTGGTGCTCATATTCCAACTACACTGATTAGAAATAATTTTAAGACTAATGAGAAGTACTCCTAAAAAAATGGTAAGCTAACTTGCCTAGACATTTAAAAAAAAAGTTTGACTGAGAAATTTGACCAATTCATTTCTGCAAATTTCGTGAAAAAAAATTGCAGGTCGTGAATACCGCTATCTGTAGACGATCTCATCAACTTGAGTACAAAATGCCACGGGATTTCGCGCATGTCCTCAAAGAATGGCGTCGTGATATACGCGTCCCACCTTCGCCAGTCACCGCCACTGACAATGCGCATTGCTGAAATTCTGTGATCATATTTCATACAGCTTTGCATTCGCTTCGCAGCGAAACAGCAACACAGCCAGGACAAAATTCAAAATGACGGCGCCGCGTTTGTTTTTTTTTGTTCTCAATTTCCATGCCGATCCGAGAAAAAGCGTAAGGTGGGTACGTCCGACGTCGTTTTTAATGGTGGCACTACACTTCGATATTCGTATTCGCGGATCAATGCGGATCTATCCTAATTGACCAATGAGCGATGTGTGGATGGAACATTTGTTATTAATTGTATTATAGTCATACAAAAAATAGCAAACAAGAGTAGCGCACATAATATACCTCATATATAAAGCGAACATGAATGCCCATGTAAACAACCAGGTTGGAAGGCATTTTAGCTTACTCCTCCCTCAGTATTGTTATAGCGGTTATTTCAATTCCATCAAAAATAACAGTTTATTTTTAATAATTTTAAGGTCTTTACTGTAATTTGATCACTTAATTGCGCGTGCACCTACCTAAATGCTTACAAAATAATTAGTAATGCTTTAAAAATATAACCTATGTGATAATTTCAAATTTTTTAGAGTTAAGTGTGTTATATTTTACTCTTTATTTAACCAAGTGTGTTGTTTGTTATGTATCGATTGTAATTTTGTTGAAATACAAATGAAAACTAAACAAAAATGGATATTACAAATAACAGGATAATTGTCTTAAATTATCACCAAATTTAAAAACACAACGGATTTTGGCGTGTACATGGACGTATAAAAACAGTCGGACAGAGTCTTGCTAACTAAGAACTGTGACATCATAGTCGGCCAGCTCATTTGTATGTACACGCCAGTACGCACACTTTCACACATTAGTCGGCCACTACGCGCGCGAACATCGATGCATCGAGACGCAATATGCGGCGAAAAAATCTTTAAATAAATCATGTCTTGCGTGGTAAAACGGTGTAAAAACCGTAGTGGCCGAAAGAAAAACAATCCAGGAATCACGTTTCATAATTCAAACACTTATTTCCAGATTATAAACATCAAAATCAATTTGCATTTGCTAGAAAACTCACACATACAGAGCTGCCGCCATTACGGCGTCTCACTTTTGTCTTAGCCAGAGTTCCGTCCGACTTTTTTTATACGTCCATGGGCGTGTATTTTACATTATTTAATCCCCGATGCTTCTCATGTGACCACAACTGCAGTAAATCATTTGAAAGATCAAGAATTAAGTGATGTAAAATATGTGCTAATATTCCATTAAAATCATATTAAAATGTTTAAATTCTTTATCAATTAATGAATGCCAACATAAACACAAATTCATAAGCATTCAAAAACATGTCTGTTGCTTTAATCATATAATTTGTTTGCATTTATCTACATACACTATATACCTCTCATCAGAAAAATCGAAACTATTCACTTTTTATGGTCGTTAAGGCCGCTGCATACGTGACGGGTTTTTATACGGACGGGACGGGACGGGAATTATTGCAAGCATCGTTTTGATACAAAATGTATATAAAACCGACGATGTTTAGCACGTCCCGTGAGTGCCACGTTCCCGTCCCGTCCGTGAAATATGCACTTTCATATACATTTTGTATCAAAACGATGTTTGCAATAATTCCCGTCCCGTCCCGTCCGTATAAAAACCCGTCACGTATGTAGCGGCCTTTAAACAAAATACGAAACTTATGAAAGTTTAATTTGAATTTAGAACATTAACATTAGGATTTGAAACGTTTATAATGTTCAATATTAAACAACATTTGACATATGAATATTCCTATTACATTTTTCTGTTAATCCTTACAGAACATAAACTTGCAAGGTGTTTCGATTTTTCTGATGAGAAGTGTATTAACTTCTTAATCATTATTGTGATACTCTTCACTGTCATTATTTCAGTTATTGGGTTTCGGGATAACATGTGATTATTTTTTAAGTTATATGCTAACCCTGGGCATAATATTTGGATTGGAGTCTTTGTTAAAGCAACTTATTTTGATTTCTGTATGGTTATTTCAAATTATGCTACTGTTGAACATCCCAATGAACCTGTAGCATCTATTCAGTATTATAATGTATTGTAACCTAGGTCACAGTAGAATCAAATTCAACTTAAATAAAATATAATACAGCACTACATATATAAATTAAGAAAAGTAATATTTTATTATGATAATATCCTAAGTGTTAATATCATAGTTACTCTAATAAATTAAGAAGATATTATGGATACTCCACCCCTTTCCTTTTTTCAAGGTTTAGGCCTTTATTATAAAGAAAACATCTGTCAGAATTGGATAAGCAAGCATTATCTGTGATTAATTTTGAATCTGAAAGCAAATTTTACATGTAGTCTTATATTCTAAAGTTTAGCTGTATTTATCATGTTAATGTGTGCCCATTTAATAGGAATCTGAAACAAAACAAGTACAGCCTTTTGATAAATACAGCTACACCAAATAAAATGTTCATTGTAGTGTAGTTGTTGATATTGTGATATTTTAACATAAAATTATTATTAAAAAAGTATTAAAAATAAGTATTGTCCCAAGAAGCTAACCCCAGTGTAGATTAATGGTTATGACAAAATGCAGCTTACTCCACTTATTTGGACTGTGATTTTTTTTTGTTTGCAATGGAATTGTTTTGATGTGTTCTCACTCTATGGTACTTTATTATTGTATTTTGAAATAAAGGTATTTTAAATAAGATTGTCTTTCTATTTGTATTTGTAAAGATGCCTAAATATTTATTTTTATACTGAAAATGTATGTACTACTGTACTAATGTATAAAGTTCATTTTGTGTTTGCATGTTTCTAAGACTAAAGACCTATCTGCAATACTGCTTGGAAATCATTTTGAACTATTTGTTCCATAGAATAAATACTCTTATCTTATTCTTCGGGACAAGTGATTTGTAGAAACAACAACATCTAATATTATTTCTTTTAATTAATATACATTTCAAATTTATACACTGATAGACTAATATTTAATCTTACACCCACTATATCTCCTCATGAAAGTTCACTTTTAACTTTCTGACAATGCCTCCCCAAGTCTTTTAATTTATACACAAGATCTTGCAGTTGTTGGCTTCCACATGTGAACCTGATATCATCTCCCATGTCCGTCTTTAATATTACTGTGTACAACAAGTTATCTGATCCTACACCAGGCGTGTTGGTCATAACTTCTAGCTTCCATTCCACATCAGTTATTTTCGGTAGTACACTTAAATCCAACCCTTCGACGGCTTCCATTTTCTAGACAATGGATTTAAATTTATTGTATGTACATCGCACTGCAATAAACTTTGTAAATATCCATTTAATGGATAAATTTCAACAAAAAAATCATATTAGTTTCTATACCCGACGGCCCAATTGGCTTTTGTTTTGACACTGACAGCAGTGCTATGACCAGATTAAGTGACTGACTGGACTGGTGACAACTGACAAGTAAATTAGTTGACTGACCTATTGACATGATGGCGTCAAGTCAAACAAGAATGAACTAAATCTGTAACCTATGCTAAAGATGCTCAATTGCCATTAGCTAGATAGCTCAACTGGAATGCGATTTGTTTATGGTGAGAAATTTAAGGTCCAACCCTTTTACTCGTAGGTCCAACCGACTCCAACCTAAGAATAACGAAAGTAGCTAGATACTGAATACTCCAAACAATTTGAGTACAAATGTCGTAGTGGGGAATTTCGGGCATGCCATCAACAAATCACCGCGGGCCATACAAAAATCGACTTTGACGAAAATAATTTGGCGTAGATTATACTTGCAAGTGACTAAACTTTAAAGCCCGATTCACGCTACACCGGGCCCTGCCCCGTACTGTCGAACAGTATTGGTATACATTTTGTATAAGTGATTCATGTCTGAACGTTGCTCGGCCGTGACCACTTCATACAAAATTCCCCGCACGGGGCAAGGCCGTTCACGTTGTATCGTGAATCGGGCTTTAATGATTGATAACTGGCAGAGGTTCCAGTAGATATCATAAAACATTTACTGACAACTAAATTTCATTTATTTGCATCGATTCATGGTGGATATTCCGAAAATCCGAACGAAACACTTCAAGTCCACATTTATCATGCATACCGCGGAAATGTGGAATGCGCTTCCCGAGTGGGTCTTCCCCGATAGATATTATCTGGGAGTCTTTAAATCACGAGCGAATCGGTTTCTTCTAGGCAAGCGCGCTCCATCTTAGGTCGCAGTGTCGTTTAACATCAGGCGAACTGGCGATCAAGCGTAAGACTATCAAGAATAAAAAATAAAAAAATTACAAGAAAGTATTTTTATCAGTTTTGCAATTTATTTTATTAATCGTGTTCATCCTTTTATATTTATAATTTACTATTGGACAACACTCTTGGTGGCATAAATGAAACAGTACTTCAGTATTATATTTTATTAAGAAAATGTTAGCGCATTGGACAACTTTATGAAAGTTGTGATATTATATTTTTCATCAAAAATAGTATTAGCTCTACATTTATAACTAGTTAAACTAAGTTACATTTCATCTGGCAAATTATTCGTTAATCACGGCATTTTTCAATGTAAGGCACTTAATATTTATTTTTTATAGTACACCTATTTTTAATTTAGTTTTTATTTTTTTATAGACTATGTATATATCCATTACATAACCAGTGAATACCAGAATTATAATCAGTTTTTTTTTATCGATCGCATACTAGGCCTTTAAGGCCCTTGGTGTATTTGCTAAGGAATCTGTAAACATTTGGTATTCAGACATACATAAAAACATGCCGACTTCTTTTTTTAAGTCGGAAAACAATGCTGTTCAACTGTGTTACATATTTAATATTGTGTGTTGAATGGCTGAGTATGTAATAATTACAATAGCTTTATGGTCTGCTTTCAAAAGTCACATAGTAATCATTGATTTATTAACTAAATTATGTAACACTTGAATAATTAGTGATCAATATAAATACTCGCACATTTTTTAAATCATGTATTCTTTTTGGGCTATTTGTAAAACTCGGAATGAATCGGATAGATACTTAGGTACTTAAGCTAAGGATTAAAGAAAGTAATTTTTATGAATTAAAATTGTAAATGGTTTAAAAACATTCAATTACGAAATTGTATAAACAAAAATATAACTAGAGATTCTATGGTCAGTTGAGTAGGTAACAAAAGTGATTTACAAAAAAAATAACAACAATAATACATAGTGAATGATTTAAAAGTAGAATGAAATTTGATGTTGAATTGATATAGCACTGATTCATGCCAACATGTGTAGCATTTCAACAACACATAAATATGTATAATTATACACTGTCTGGACAAGACAATTGTAGCACCAATATATATTAGAAAAATTTGTCAACTTAGTAATTAAATAGAATTTAAGTTTTTTTATTCTTAAACACATATCTTTATTCTTATAATTATTAACCAAAACAGTTAGAGCACAACCTAATCAATAAACAACATTTTAAAATACTGGCAGTTAATAAATATTAGTGATGTAACATTTACGCACGTCAAGATATTATTAATAATTTAATAGACAAAGGTATCATAATTCACATAAAGTTTGTAATTTAAAAAACTGATTTTTTATTACATTGTAGTTTGTAAAATGGCACTATAAATCACTCAAAATTGGTTTGTTTGAATATGTTGGCAGAATAAAAAATGCTTTTATGTACAATATAATCTCATAGACACGCACTTTATATCTCTTATTAATTAAATAGTAAGGGCTGCTTTCACTACATAATGATAAGATTTGAACAATACATTATTAGTTTCCATTTAAAAGCTATTTCTTGTAGTAGGTAGTACAACCCAAAATTTTGCAAATCCATATTTAATAGTTCAGTAATTTTTGTTGTAAACATTAACATAATGTGGTGGTAATTTCGTATGAACAATATTAAAGCATTTTGAATAGCCATTTTCAATTGAAATTGACAGTTAACAGTCATCAAGTCGCATTTGAACGGATTTTAAATTAACTCTGCTCTGAATTATTGTGGTAGGAATTTTATTGCTTTTTTAAACATTTCTACCACAACTCGGTTTGACCTGTTTGACCTGGAAAAAACATCATACAAGCCTGTCGAAATACTTAACGCTTCATTTTGTCCAATATGGGAATGATCATTTCGAAGGAGGGCCGTTTCCCAGGGTCCTCGTTCATGCAGATCTTAATGAGTTTCGCAATGTGAGGGGAGATCCCGGGCGGGATTGTGACCCGGAGACCTTCCAAAGCTACTTTCATGCCGCACTCCATGGGTGACAGATCGGCAAACGGTATCTGGAAATTACAGAACACACATTACATTTACTTTGGTGTTTGCAACAAATTAGCCGAATACTTTGTATTAAGCCCAAATAGATATAGGACTAGGTCCTGCCTGCCGCTTCGCTCGCGTGATAGGACTGCTGAAAAGATGGCAATTAGCGCCCCGACCTACCCAATAAAACCAACGGCGTCAAGTCTCGAGTACCCGTGTCAGGGCGGCAGGTTGCGGTCCCTTATCGGGGAACTCGCGACCTTTGAAGCCTCCGCTACCAAGGGGCTTGACAGGTCAGGGCGGGAATTCCCCGGTCCATCGCCCACAGGTTCAAACCTACGGCCAGCCCAGAGGTAAGTGGTTACAGTCGCCATGTGCGAGAGTCACCTGTGCAATAGGTATAACCTGTATCGTGGGGGCAGTTTACAAACGCGTAATTCACGAATACAAATGACACCCAGACTCTGAGCAAGTGCCTATGGTTTAGACAAAGACAATTGCCCGACGCCGGAATCGAACCCGGGACCTGTTGATCCCCAACCCCTAGACCAACGAGACAGTATGATGTGGCGGAGGGAAAATTGGATGTCGTTCAATGTGTGTGTGTCGGTTACCTCTCTGGTAGCAAGCTCCCAAAGCAGTATGGCGAAGCTCCACATGTCCGCGGCCTCCAGATTGCGGCTGGCTGCCGGCTTCAGGAGCGCCTCCGGGGCCATCCACGCCGGGGCGTACTGGCGTCCCTTCTCTTGGAACGAGAACTTGGAATCGGCCATGTTGATTCGCGCCGTCAAATCCTCGTCGATCTAATTAATAACAAAAACAAAGAAAATCATAAGTATGCGAAATTTTGAAGAAAAAACCTTCATCCTTCTGCAGAAACAACTCAAATTTGCCTTCACACAAACATATATGTCACTATGGATGGATGTAATTGGAGGAGTAGACCTACTGGTGAGTCGGGCCTCTTCCGTTTAATTGTGGGCAAAATAGCCCTTTGAAAGACTCTTACAACTTCTTCAGGATGGAATGTGGTGTAGACACGCCGCAAAAAACTTATACAACGACTGCGCACTAGTCGACGTTTGAGTCTCATTGGCGGAGCAGGGAGGCGAAACCCATGCGATTGGTTGAAGACATGCGCAAACATTCCCCCACCGCGGTACTTTTTACTCGAGATGTTGGCCGGCTACTACACCGTACCGTACGTAATCACACTAAGGCCCGTATTAATAGTCGTTACTCAGCCCAAGATACCGCACTTGATATGAATCTTGATCACTGCCTGCTGCACTCCACCTGTACACCTTTCCTTTTATTTTATCTCACATATATAACAATGTCGAATTATTATTGCTGCACTCAGCACATTATTATTATGACCGCTTCGTCTGACATTACTTTTATTTTATTTATTAGGGACAACAAACAGATACCATGTATATGTTAACGGAAAACAACAAGAACCGGAAATTTATAAATTTCCTAGGAAATTTATAAACGTCCGTAGGATTCCAAACGAGAGATAAATTGTATTATTTTACGCCCACATTTTCGGAAATTTATAAACTTACGACGTCTCGTCGTAAATTTATAAACTAACGGATATCCATTCGTAAGATTCTAAACGGTTCGACCAATCACAGTAGAGCTTTTAATTTTTCGCTACTACAAGATACGGCAAATAACACACTGTTCTCTGATTGGTCGATGTTGATAGTGGCATGCTTGTGTCCATAGACATAGGTACATTTAGACTTGCCAAACTATAAATTTATCAGTACGTAACAGTATTTTTACTTTAAAACTAGGTAAGTACTTATAATACAGGGTTACTGTTTTACATAATATGCTAATGATCCCTACTTCACTCTACCAAAATAAAACAATAGAAATAGAGTGATGCGAAGTTAAAAAGTTTTATTAAAAAGAAAAACAATCATAAAACAATAAAGCCGGCCTTCTGCCAAAAAAAACAAACATTGTAAAGTTTAATTTAAAAAAAAAACGATAATTGCGAGCGATCGCGATTGGCGAATTGCCAAACGCTAAGTAATAAAAAAAAAACCTTAACTTAAAAAACCCCTGACGTCGGACTGCATTATGGCTGAGTACACACACGATGTTCACTACATTGAGAGTCTACTCAGCCATAAATGTCAGGTACCTAACGTTTTTATATCTGTTTCATTGATACCCTTACAATGAGTCCAAACACGATCATCTACTGTAATTTGGTAAGGAGTTAGGTATCCTATAGATTCCTGATGATGCAGCAGAGGTATATCTGATGATGCAGCAGTATCAGGTCTATGTTACCACAAGTAGACAATATCGAACAATGGCGGCGGAGAGGACGGAGAAGGAACACGTGACTTATTCAACCAATCAGAGCGCCCATGGCGTTTGGTTATTGCTACTTATTATTTTACGCGTGAGTTCAGTAAGTTTATAAATTTCCGAAAATGTGGGCGTAAAATAATACAATTTATCTTTCGTTTGGAATCCTACGGACGTTTATAAATTTCCTAGGAAATTTATAAATTTCCGGTTCTTGTTGTTTTCCGTTGACATATACATTACTTAACAGCTATGATTTCTATAATTACTAACATTGTATCCCACAGCGTTATCACAGCGCAAAATGTTCGGAACACAGCTCTACAGAGAAAGTCTGCAGTAACTCGTTTTAGACCGCCATTTTTGGGTACGAGGCCGGGATAAGACCGATTTGAAGGAGCAAACGTGAAAGGCCAAATCTAGTGAACAATAGTAACCTTGCCATAGCACTCACCATAATGTGCTTGCTGTTGAGGTGGTAGGCGGGCAGGACCTTGTCCCGCTGCAGCGAGTGCAGGTACCGCATGGCGTGCGCCACGTCCGAGGCCAGGCGCAGGGCCGCGGGCGCGTCCAGCACCAGGGCGGCCCCCGCGGACCCCCGGGACCCCCGCACCGACCCCCCGTGCAGCAGCGCGTGCAGGGACCCCCACGACATGTACTGCGAGATCACCACCAGCGACGGCGGGGACACGCAGCAGCCCACCTGTTCATTCGCAGTACCACAGATTTAGCTACTGGTGAACTATATTCCAGTGTAAATGTTATGTTAAATGTTCGTGATGCAGACAAACATGTGTTTACCAAATGCGTAAAAAAAAGTTAGTGTGGAGTCGCCTACACCAGTATAAAATCCACACCGCCAACTTTGTACAATAATAGTTATTTGTTATACAAGAGTGCAAAGTTGCTTTTTAACCGCGTGTTCAATTTTGATGACCGAGCAAGCGAAGGATTCTAAAATTGAATCACGAGCGCAGCGAGTGATTCAAAATTAGAATCCTGAACGTTAGCGAGGGAATCAAAAGAGCACGAGGTGAAAAATCTTTGCACTCGAGTGCAACACGTAACTTTTCATTCCACCTCAGCGAGGAAATGACTAAATGCAAAAAAAAAACGTTTACAATCACAAGATAGGTACACTTTTATTTCAGTTTAGGTATTAATTACTACAGTATGACAGGTAAGTATTACAGAATAAACTTTACTTTATTCTCTAGCGAATAAAAACGGCTTTTGCACTCAGATATCGAAGAGCAAAAATACTCTTTCCGAGATGGGGGGAAGAAAAAAGAATTTATATTTTACTTTTTTAAATTTACTGTGCCATTGAAATTAAACACTTTTTAACTGATTTATCGCGTGTACATTTCATTATTTAATTCCCGACGTTTCGATTGCTTTGCAGCAGTCGTGGTCACGAGAGAGACTGTGCCACACTGGCCAGACAGGTTGGCACAGAGTTACGTTTCAAGTTTTTCTTCTCTTGCAGCTAGCTAGGCTGTCTGCTCTTACGTTCCTTCAGTCTCTCATAAGACACCCTCAGAATGGTAACCTAGTTAAGTTCAGCCATGTCATTTGTCGGCTCATGCGACACCCTCAGGACGGAATGGGGTGGTGACTCTAAGTATTCTAAACCACACGGACATTTCTTAAACACAACACAGATAACTGACCACTGGTAGTATATTGGGGTGCGAGAAGATCCGCAGCTTGGGGAACTCCTCGTTGAAGTCCCGCTGGACGCGCGCCGAGCACTCGCGCACGGCCAGGATCTTTGCCACTATGTCGTTCTTCTGCCAGCGGCCACGCCACGTCTCGCCTGGACATCAAACATTGGTTAAAGACTAGAAAGACATTTCGTCTGTTCCGGAAAATAAAGACCTATGTGCAATACTGATTTGAAACCATTTTGATCTTCATAAATATGAAGAATAAAGTTCAAAATGGTTCCAAAGCAGTATTGCAGATTAGTCTTTATTCTTCGGAGCAGACGATTTATTCCGTCCCATTGCTTTTTCAGCCCATATTCGGGCCTCCTCCAGATACATGGAGAGCAATTAGGCTAACGTGCCACGCTGGCCAGACGGGTTGGCACAAGGTGTCGTATCCAGTTTTCCTTCTCCTGCGGCTGGGTTATTAGCTCGTCACTTACGACACCCCCTCAGGATGGAATGGGGTGGTGACACTATGTATCCGAGCCGGATTCGACTCGACGGGAGGCCCAATTTAGCAGCGGGTCATGTATGGCTGAGCTGAGTATTAGTACTACAATGTTATTGCAGATTTGTAAACAGACTCTAAAAAATGATTTATTATTCCATTGATATCTACATCCGATTGGTCTGGGAAATTTTATCGAATTCAACTTCAAATTAATAAATAAATATCCTTGGACATTTCGCACAATGCCATCTCGTCCCAAGCTAAGCAACTTAATGCTTGTGTTATGGTAACGAGATGGATGATAAACTACTTATATACTTTTTTTTGTAAATACAACATATTATAGATAGAAAAACACCAACACAAGCATTAAGTTGCTTAACTTGGGACGAGATGGCGTTGTGTGAAATGTCCAAGGATATATTTATTTATTTATTTTACTGAATGTGATTCACATATTTTCTGTAAAAGGTTTTCAATGGTAAGGTTAACCTTACCCGATGGAGTGACAGCAATCCTCGTGTGGAGAGAGAGTTCATTGATATTAATGCCTTTATGCCTCGAAAGGGTGGCATCACGACTCCTGGTCTTCAGACCTAGCCACGATTGGTCCTTGAACTGGATCTTCTTAAGGTCCTGACCTTGCTGCGTGGCAAGCTCGTGTAGTCTGTAAATATTATCAGGTTAATTGACTGCCTTGTTGGTCTAGTGGTTGGATGTGCCGCCATTGGATCGCGGGGCCCCGGTTTGATTCCGGGGCCGGGCAAGTGTCATGCTCTGAGTATGGGTGTAATTTGTGTTCGGGAATTACATGATTGTAAACTGCGCCCGGCGATACAGGTTAATACTAGCGCAAGGGATACTTAAAAAGTTACTAAGTACTAAGTTTTTCTGACTAATTGTTATTAAGCTAGAACTACAACCAGTAGGTACATTTACGTTAAGAAGCCAACGTCACAATAAGGCAACTTCAAGGGTATCAAAGTCAAATTAAGTTTGGGAAGCCCCGTTATCTATACTAATATATAAAGCTGCAGAGTTTGTTTGTTTGTTTGTTTATTTGTTTGTTTGTTTGTTTGTTTGAACGCGCTAATCTCAGGAACTACTGGTCCGATTTTAAAAAATCTTTCAGTATTAGATAGTCCATTTATCGAGGAAGGTTATAGGCTATATTTTATTTTCAAAAGAATTAGGGATCCGTATGAAAATAGCGATTTTGTAAACCAAGGTGTAAAATCGAAAACCTATTTATGCGTGCGCTGCAAAAACTATTGACAATATAACAAAATGATGTACTACGGATTTGTAGGTCTTATAAAGATCTACAAATCCGCGAGAGCACATATCTAACTATCATAGTTTAGTAACAATAACCGATTTTATGTTCATAAAAAATATGCACGGGTTCGAAGCCCACGCGGGCGAAGCCGCGCGCAAAAGCTAGTAGACTATACAATATATCTACTACTACTATTCAGGCCATAAATGGCCGACTGCTGTGTCCGTCCCCCTCCAATTACATGGAGGGTAATTGTTGGCGACCCCTTGCCATAATATTAGAAACTGTTATGTTCATTTATATTTTAAATATTAATAATTTGTAATGTACATAAATAAGAAGAAGAATGTAAGTAGTTACGGAAAAGTCCGCGAGGCGCAGGCACAGGGTTTCATATAAAGTTCTCTTGTGGCTAGGTCAAATGGGGTGGTGACACTATGTATTCTAAATCTGTCACCCCACAGACCATACATCTAGTTACCAGCATACCTCTGAACCACTTGTCCCCTAGTCTTATCCAGTGGTGTGTCTCCATCTTTATTGGCCAAGGATACTAAGGCACCAGCCATAACCAGGTCCTCGGCTATGGCACTGTAGCCCCAAAAACATGCATAGTGCAGAGGCGAGTTGCCATGTTCATTTGTAAAATTCACATCCACACGGTTTTGTAATAACTGGAATAATTAATTTACCATTATATTATTCATGACCACATTGTAGAAGGCAGAAATTTCCAATCAATACATGTAAACATATGCAAAACATGCAAGTGGCAATGCTGCTAGCCTTCTGGGCACCATACCCAATGATAGTGGTGCAAATTCCATTTGCATTTGCACATTAAATTTTGGTGCAAAGTACGAGAACTAAAATCGGCGGGCTTGTTAATCAAACATGTTGAGACAGAACATTAACACACTTTATTAGCATGTGCACATCTTACGACATTTTACAAGAGACTGACTAAAAACAAAGCAACTCGCATATAAAAAGAACACTATTTCAAATTATAATAAAAAAGTATACAAAAGACTAAAAAGGTTGCGGGTCGCCAACATTTAGTTATTATTCTTTTTAGAATCATTTCAGTATACTATAGTTTGGTGTTTCTTTAATTCTATTTGTATTTTAATGTTATTTATTTATGTTGGATTCAATATATTAATTATTGTGATAACTAAATTACATAGGCTTGAGTGGACTGTATGAAATAAAACTGTACTTAAAAGTGCTAATTGTATAACCTATTCCTGACCTAATAGTAACATGGGTAACAGTAATAATAACAGTTTCTCTCTCTAGAGCCCTATATATTTTTATTATTCTATATATTTTTTTTAAATAACTGTTTTTTAAAAATTGATGTAAACAATAATAAATAAAGAGACATATACAATAATAATAAACAAATGTATTTTTATTACTATGTTAAAAATAATTTAAAATATAAAAAATTAAGAGACGAGTTTATTATAATAGGTCAGAGTACAGTTACAGAGGACCTTGGACAGTTTTTGTCTCTTTTTATGTATATTAATTTTAATCACTTTGTTTTTAATGAAAATATATGTTAAAATAAGAATAAAGGGACATAGAGTAACAATAAATAAAATTAACATTATTATGTGTAGCTTACTAGTTGCACAATTGGTCTGTGCCCATGTGCAGCAGCCAGGTGCAAAGGTGTATCATCACCCATGTTCGTGACATTGATCCTGGCACCTCTCCTGATAAGCATCTCCACAATTTTAAGGTGCCCTTCTTTGCAAGCCCAATGGAGCGGACTGAACCCATGATCATCTCTGAAATTAGTGGCTACAAATAATTTGTTGACATAGAAACATGCTGAATATAAAACAAAAAATTCAGCCGCAATTAAACAGCCCTAATTCTTAGGGATAATTTACCGTAGGCATGTTTCCTTGATCAATAATGTCCCTAAAATTCTACTTATAATTACAGATGGCTAACAGGAAAATCTATTGTAGGTAGCACAATAGATGATAAAAACTGGTGCCATTAGAATGGCACAATTTATATATGTTCAAGTCAGTATCATACATTTCTTCAATGCAGCAAACAGTGATCTCATTTTTACACACTACTATAGTATTTTTGTGAACATCTGACGCATAAATACTAGGCCATGACCACATAGGTGGGCGTGTTCTACGAATGCCATTTATGGGGTACACAGCCTTCCATATGTAGTTATAGGAGGCTCATAGGGGGTCTTACAGAACCAACTTACCCCTGATTCATATCATGTTCAGTATCATCTAGCCAAACTCGAACTTGCAAGGCATTTCCTTCTCGACACCACTGAAATATATCTTCCATGTTTTTACTTTAAAATTTATCACTAAAATATTGCCCACCAACGAAAGAAAGAAAGTAAACGTATATACGTAATATTTACACGTAACAAGCACGGAGAGTATAACAGGCTTTTAATAAAAAAATAAATAAATAGGGATTTAACACCATTTGTGAGAATTGACGTTTCGCAATCACCAAAAATAATATTTAACCACCTCAAATTGAAAAGCAAGTTAATAACATCCACTATCTCTTTCTCGCATTAGTTCATGTCTGTATTGCTATTTCTCTAAATGAATCACGTTTGCTATTAAAATCAGTAGAGTTATACAAACCAACCAAGTAGTTTGTTCCGCAATAAGTTTGTTTGATACAATGGATACTATTTTAGCCCTAAGGTATTATCGTTAATAACGTGGAAAAAATCTCATGTTATTAAACTTTCCTGAAAAATAACTACTTGGCGGCGTCTCGAACTTTTTATTTTTAGGCGCAATGGGATGATCATCCAGCCAGACGAGGTGTTATGTCTGGCTAGGGGTCGAAGCGCCTATCCCCCCGATAATTGTAGTCGGAGAATTCTTAACTTGCGCATTGCTCTTGAAATTTCGCTATCACGGTGTAGAACTTTTTGGTAATTCTCGCATTTGCAGGTGATATTTCTTGATGCAATTAGTACAGATTTTTCGGTAAACTGTGTAAAGTATGTAGCATGTGGTTGCTACACAAAGGGGCGCGCAGAGTGCGTCCATGGAGTGCCAGTGTGGACGGGTTATGTGCGTCTGTACTGCGAAACTCATGCCGGAAACGGATGCGACGTACATGCTCGGTACGTGCGCGCCCAGCGTCCACACTTGTGAAATGCTCCTTTCATGTTACATTGCATGCTACATTTCGCAAATCTGTACATGGCTTTATCCGTGCGAATTGCTGTTACTTTCGCTATCCTTTTCAGGAATTCTCGCTTTTATAGCCGATGTTTCTTGATGTTGCTTCTTCGTGGAAATTGTTACAAAACTACAAAACTATTATTTAAACATAGATAAGTCAAAACCTTGAACAGGGGACGGAAATAAAAGGTCACCACTATATCAGTCTTAAAATATCACAGCCGAGAGAGCTGTTATGGCGAAGTGCAATGCTCAAAACAGTTCTCAGATTATATAAAAATCTTTATTTTTCTTAAGGTAACTTCTTATATAAAAACTATTCTTATTGAAATTATTTCTTGGCAAAAGTTATCTTCATTGCATGGGTGGGTGTAATCTTGAAACCCTGCAATGCTTCCTTTGCTGCTGCCGATTGCATTTCATTGGCAAACTCCACAAAGGCAATGTCATGTCTGTTTGGTACCAGTCGGACTTCCTTGAAACCAGGGAATCTGGAAAAGTAAAAGTACATTTTAGTCATTGTCTCAGCCCAGTAGTGGGTCATTAGTCAGACGGACTTCCTTCAAATACACAAACGGAAATTATCCTACTGTACATTGTGTATTCTAAATCTAGCATACAATTTAGAATGCTATAAGCCAACATTAGGCAGGGATGGCATAGAGGGAAATAAGTTCCATCTATGTCATTGATGAGTCCAGACTCAGTAGGAAGTAGGTTTTATGCTTTATGGATGATTTTATGAATAAGCATCAAATAACTTACTATCATAGTATGATACACTGTTTGATTAAACTATCAAATTCAAATTGATAAAATTTATAAAGTCCAATTAATGATTGATTCAGAATGCATAGTAATGCCATAGTAGCCAATGTGGAATATATCAGCATCCTGAGAATATATCAGAAGAAACTAGATGGATAGAAATCTCAGCTTTGTGCCCATTGGAATAGGGTGATATCCTAGGCTTGGGGTCATTAATGGACTGATAAAAAAAATCATGTAGATACACAACCTTAAAAAGATCAGTGGGGGTTAGTGACTGCAGTTGTAATTTGTGGCAATGGCCTATGTTTATGATTAATATATCCGACCAGAGTACATATACTTACTGGTTGAAAAGCATAGACAACATCATCTCGGAGGTCTCATCTGGTAGGTTTGTTAAGAAGAGAATCTGGTTAGGCGGTTGTTCAGCATTGACATTATTGAGCATGCCACCCTGGCCAAGCACCACACCAGGACGATTCACATCCTTACTCTTCTTCTTTTTACTCTCATCCAGACCTTTAGGCAACTTTGGCCTCTTAGGTCTTTCCTGGAAGGTACCCTTGATCTTGGCAATGACATCACTATCTAACTTTGAATATTGAATTCTCTGTAAGAATACAATATGAAAGTGAGGATGACAATATTAAAAAAATATGACGGTTTTCTTGTATAATGTATGCTATTCTGTGGTGCAGTAGGCCTCCCACATGGCATTGCGACACCTTGGTTCAGCTCACCACAGTACAATGGATGTGGCTGGTTCAAGTCCAGTTGGATGCTTTCATAACCTTTCACATTGATTTTGAGAAAACATGTTTTTGTTATGCTTACCATTGGTTTATCATAAAACGGAAATCCTTGCATGCTTCTCAAAGCAACCGTGGCACTGGAAATTTCTTTGAAGATGACAAAAGCCTGCCCCCTCATCTTCATTGTTTTTAAAGCCACAATATCCAATATCTGGCCAAATTGTGAAAATATTGCATATAAAGATTTCTTAAGTTCTTCTTTTTTTATCTTCTCATTGAGATTGTTTATATAAATTGTGTGGTTCGGCCGAATATCCATGGCTGGAAATGTTAACAGTTTAGAGGTTATGTGTGCAATTACCTTTACTTATATTCTAGTTGTTGATTTGTTTACAAAGATGTACGGGACAATTAAGAGTGAGAAACGGAAAATGCTTACTCATTTTACTGCCGTTCTATAAATCACAATAAAATTAGTAAAATACAGCAACCAAACACAACCTAACTTTAACTTTATAGACTGATAGTAATACTAATATTAACTTTTGGTGTATAAATTTTAACTGCAGACTTCAGTCTCAGCCCTAAGTATATTACGACGATCTTGTTATTTAATTAAAGATTATCAAATCAAACGCAAAGCAATTGAACGCTCGTTCAATCAAAACTTTAAAATATGTAAGTAATCATAGACAATATGCGCGTCGCACATTATTTTCTTTTCTTAGAATTAGTTATAATTTAATTGTAGTATTAATTTAATTGTTTAGAACTTAAACCAATACTAGTCAATGTTAAACATTCTTGTGTCACAAACGTTGTGATAGTGCCACAGTGATAAAGTATAATATTTAAAAGTAAAACTAAGAATATGAAATGTCAAAAGCAAGATCTAACTTCGAATAAAAATAAAAACTAAAAACGAAAGTCTATGGTTAATTTTTACGCGCGCTTTTTTCTAACATTTATCTAATCAGCTGCTTGACGGGTTATAGTTTAAAATTACTTTATTAAATTAGAACATCAATCGATAATAAATATTACTTCTCAGTTGTCTATAAATATTGCTAGAGAGAAACGTTACGTTAATACTATAGTTAAGTTAACCCGTATACAATGCATGACATAATGGTTGACTTTGATACGGTCACTCCTGATTTGTGGCTTGAAAATGAACCAGTATGGGTTGAGAAACTACTAAAACTACCTAATTGGCATATGGTAAATGTAATTTACGTCTGTATTGAATTTCATGACAAACTTCAAATTTTATAACCTTATTTTTGTTTAGATTCCTCTCATCAACTGCAATGCTTCTCACAATCTGTCGGATAATATTTTGGTCCGGTTTCGAGGCATGATACAAGATATGCACAATCCAGAGTTTTACTTTGAACAATTTGAAGTATTCAATACCCTTACAAATGAGACTAAAAACAAAAGTGGCAAATACCGGGATACAGCTAATATTATGGTAAGTTCTTTGAAATGGTTCATCAGGACTTTAATATATATATTCTAAGGACATTCCACACTTGGCATCAAACCTTGATATTTTTTGAATAGTTGGGTATATTTTTCTACCTTTTTTATGCAGACCTTAATGGAATGTAGTTGTCAAAATGTTACATACTTAGTAATAACATATGAAAAGAAACATTTTCAAAATAGTTATGCATCATTTCCATATTTTTTTTTAAATTTCAGGAAAATGAAAAAATTAACTATTCGGAGAATTTTAAGAGTGCACAACGACAAACTATGGTTATGGTATCACTACCAGGTCTTAGTGACTGGGCACAACAGATTGTAAACAAGCAGAACTACCTATCACATCTAGAACAGCTACCGAGTTCATCACAACGTCTCAGTAGTAATGCTAAACTTAAACGGAGCTATGATGATGCAGCCGAAGATTCGGATACTATGGAAGTGTCTGATGGGACTGTTGCCATCAATAAGGAAAGGAAGACCGAAGATAATGATATCAGACAATCTAATGTGGTTTCGCGAGAGCATTTGTTAAATTTTCCATTGCCTGATGTTCCGAGCATGTCTTGCATTGTTAAGGTAACAAGAGTTATGTTTTTCAGAGCATTAGTGCAATATTCATGGATTTGATGATGAGAAAAGTGTATAACAAAAAGTAACTTAAGTATTTACACTAAGTTCAGTATAAAAGCAAAACATAATAAAAATAAGGCACAGTCCTCGCCAATCTTTATGGCTGCTCTAAATGTAGCCGCATTACGCTGCGCAGAACACAAAATGAGGTATCAGCGGGACGTACGCGAGGCGGGGAGGCAGGGCATGCTCGCACTCGCCGTCTCCTACCGTGCGTTAGTGTGATTGTGCTATGGTCTTATCGTAAAGACGGCATACCGTCTTTGGATCAATGCATCCGGTTCTATTCAGTGGACAGACAGGGAGGGGAGCTGGCTTAAAAAAAAGGTTTTATTTTATTCTAGACTTATGATGACAGTGAGACCTTAAAACTCAATGACATGATAGAAGTAGTAGGATTTCTATCAGTGGACCCAACACTGTCGGGGGAGTTCCAACCAGAAAAAAATCCATTGATTGAACCTGAGATGGAGACAGATGCGGAGACAATAACCCACAATCCACCTCCCAGTTTGGTGCCCAGGTTACATGCTGTTTATGTTAAGAAATTGGAACATTGCAATCCTTTGGTTAAGGATGGATTTGACGAAGGTACATAAATTACTGTGGCTATTTTTTGTATTAACTTGCCATTGATGATGTATGGTATAGAAATGTGGTCACTTACTATGGGCTCTATCAGAAGGCTCACAGTTACCCAAAGGGAAATGGAGAAGGCTATGCTTATGAGTATCCCTGCGAAATCGAATCAGAAATGAGCAGATATATGCAGGAGAACCAGAGTTACCAACATTATCATCATCATTGTTTACATTTTAAAAGATATCGATTTTTTTTTCCAGAGACTGTCTTAAAGGAAGCAAATTCTGCAAGAGAACACTTATTGAAAGCCCTCACGGAATTGTTGCTTGGAGACCAATTGGCAGCTGAATATCTAATATGCCATTTGATTGCTTGTGTGTAAGTTTTCTTATTAAGTAGATATGTTTAATTCCACCATGAAACTGGCCTTTCCCCCTACCCCTGGCATAGGTAACTCTAAGCTTGTATGGCCCCAACGGATGCTACAGGCATGCAAACCTCTCCTCCATGATAGACTTCCTATCGTGCACCATAGGGCCCTGTCCTTAGCTTGACGCATCCAGCTGCTGTCTGCAGTCATTTGCTTAATATTACTCCACCTAGCAGAAACCTACAAACTAGTATACAATAATGAAGACTAGGACAGTGTAGTCAGTGTGGTAATGGCTTTAGATTCTAAAGCTAAATTATAAAGTTTAGAATACACTATGTCTCCAACCCATACCATTCTGAGGGTGTCGTAACGCTAAAGAAACGCAACAGGCCGCAAGAGAAGGCAAACTCGATGCAAATCATGTGCCAATCCGTCTTGCCAGCAAGCCTGACTCAGTAGAAGGTCGTTTTTGGTCGCTACCAATCACGAGAAAGTGTATGCAGTTACACGTACGGCAGACGACTCGAGTCGAAAATAGTCATAGGCTTTAGTCATCATCACATCGGTCGCACGTTACCATCTTCTCGTGACCGGGATTACCACACAACCCACCCCTGTCCCCCGGCTGGGGAACCAAAAATGGTTGTATATGGGCTGAAATATTGAAAACAGTGTAATGTTCTTTTTCAGATATCTTCGTCAAGATACTCTAGCCATAGGTCAGTTCTGTCTCAACTTGTCAAATCTCCCTACGCAGAAATATCCGAACTACGCCAAGCAGTTGTACGATATCATCAAGCAATTTGTCACAAAGAGCTATTACTTACCGCTCACTATTGATAATATGAACACTCTAACCTTATTGCCAAAGTAAGTATATTCACATGAATATTGAAGTGAAAACTTGTATAGCGGCGTTGATCACTTTTCTTGGGGGAGGGTGTAGAACCTCAAAAGTCGCGACACCGTAACATAAATTCAACCTAAACTGTATTTGGTACAGTGACGGCGAGCGACATAAACCGCGGCGAGCGTATTCTAAATACAGTCGTATTCTGAAGCGTTATAGGTTGAATTTATATTGTTACTGTATTAATCTCTTCGCCGCCACTTCGTAGGTCGGCGCTGACCCTAACGGTGTCGCGAGTTTGAGATTTTGTGTCTGCTTATACATAGACCACGAACGTGTACCGTAAATTTATAGTAAATTATATTATTAACTAGCGACCCGTCCCGGCTTCGCACGGGTGCAATTATGCATATATTATACATATAAACATTCCTCTTGAATCACTCGTATCTATTAAAAAAACCGCTTCAAAATCCGTTGCGTAGTTTTAAAGATTTAAGCATACATAGGGACGGACAGACGACAGCGACTTTGTTTTATACTATGTAGTGATTAAATATTATATTAAATTTATATATCAAATATAACAGTGTAACTTAATAACAGTTTTATTTCGGTTTTCATGTAGTTGTGGTTTTTTTTAGATACCGCGTTTTTTAGTTTTCATTCCATCACGTTGTTATTTTTTCGTTTACAAAGTCCCCCAGAGCTGTATCAGGAATCCACTTCCTTTCTGGTGATGGCGTCATGTTTTCAGTTTAGGGTTGGCAACACGTCAGTGAAGTCACGAAGAATAAAGACCTGTCTGCAATACTGCTTTGAAACCATTTTGAACTCTATTCTTCATATAAATAATATAATGTTCATAGAAAAAATGTTCATAAATGCCCATAGGCTAAGGTTAACCACTTCCCATCAGCCCGGCCCAGTGCAAATCAAGCTTGAGCGCGATAAAAGTGACATTCTTGGAAGAGGCAATGGCGAAATGGGGACCCATTTATTCGCGGATTTGTATTAGCTTGGCCCTGTCAAGGCCTAATCGTCATTCATTGCGTGAACGCGTAGCGTGTTTCGCTCATCTGGCGAACTTGCTCTCACTGTGCTGCTTAGTGAGCTTTGTCAACAAGACCGATAAATTTGAAAAAAGAAACTGCAGATTTTCTTGCCGGCTCTTCTTTGTAGAGCAGCATTCCGAACCTAAGGTAGTTTCAGCACGAATGTGGGTGGACGCAAGGGTTGTGGGAGATCAAAAGAGATGTATGGATTGTAAGAATGAGGAGAATGAAAACATGTTCAGCACAGTCGATAAATAAATTGAAAACCAATTACTGGACTTTAATATAATTTTAGTTTCCGCAAAAGTATTTTAAAATGTATGTGACATAAGATTTTTTTTAGGAAAGATTATGAATGCAATCGCCTCACAAGTGGTGTGTTACAACTAAGTAAAGATACTCACCTTGTGTTGGATGAGACCAAAATGGAGCAAGGCCAGCTAGACGCTACCGGAGTAAACAACATTGCAGCTTTAGGCAATATGATCAATACCCAGAAAGTGGAATATGACTTCAAGTACTACAAAATGGAATTTGACTCGGATATACCTGTGCTTGTCTTGTCAGAAGGCAAGTCGTTGCTGCCTGTAAGTTGTTTTATTTCCATTTATATTTTAGCCAGAAATAATAGCAACTCTTAATTAAAAAACAATCTCAAGCGAAACAATTGTTTCATATTAAACATACCCCTAAGTCTCTGGCGCTAGGCGTGATGAACGATGATCACTTCCATCTTGAACACTTTTTTTTTTGACCCGTGGTAAAATCCTATCAGGACTATCCCTGCCAGCCTGGGGATGGCCAGCAGGGGGTGTGTGGGAGTCCCCTCCGCCTCTGTGAGGATATGGCATATCCACTAAACGTACCCAGAATGTACCGTCCCGCGCTTGGGCCCTGACTGTATCTCCCCAGGGTGTACCTAAAGCCCTGGGGTGTACCTTGGACTTTGGAACTCATGGCAGTGGTGGCGTCTTGTGGCGGATCACCCTCTTCCCTGCAATATGATTGAGGAGGGCGATGGCTGTGACATGCGTTAATCTGGTGAACAGGTGCGTTGCTGACGGGTCTGCTCAGACATGCAGTTCTAAATACTGACTAAACTCTGCTCATGTTTAGCCCTTTCCGACTATTGCGCGGGCTTGCTTTCACAAATATGTCTTATCAGTCTTTGTAAATAATAATGGCTATTTAAAAAAACCTACAGAGTTTCTTGCCGGCTCTTCCCTGTAGAACAGCCTTCGGAACCGATGGAAAATTGTAAATGTTAAATTTATATTGACGTATCAAAAAAGCTCAGACGATCCAACTTGACCAAGTATATTTTTTATTTTGGACTGCCCATTCTAGGATCTCTTTGGTAGTTAAGACACTGTCAAGTGACTTCAGTATTTGCTGCCTCGTCCGCAGTTAACACCTATGTCGAGAACGTAACTCATTCTTTTTTTTTAAACGAACCCCCTTCTCTGCCTTTTTATAACCTGTATCGCGGGGCAGTTTACTAACATGAAATTAAATGATCTTTCAAGTGATAGAACACAGTGGTAACATTTTTTATTTTAGAGCGATTATCACGTTCCCTTGCGGCCAGAGGAGTCTTCGCTTCAGATTTTCGACGCAATTGTCGAAGCAGCTACATACTACTTAAAAGAAGATATCATGAATATTATAAGAACGTACATAACTAGTCTTAAGTTAGTCAAGTATACCATCAGTGATGATTTACAGGTGAGATTTTTTAAAATGTATTTTGACGTTAACACTGCTGGTATTACCAGTATACCCACCAAAGAGCCGCCAAAGGCAGCAAGCAATCGCTTCGGGTATATTCTGGAAGCTTTCCAAAATCAGATTAGACCAGTGGTGACTTAAATGAAATACTGAAAGTAGTAAGGCATGTCAATGTAAAATATTCTAAATCTACCCAAAACATGGCGAAATTATGTAAAAGATGCGCGTTAACTTCGTCAGGTTTTAATTGTATTGAATAGTGCATGAGTTGCATGACACTTAAATATTTCATGCCGAAAAAAAGTGTTTTCTTTGTAATGGCATTTGGTGTGTCCATAGTAAAATTCAATATTAAATTAAAGCTTTATTTTCAGTTTGTAGAAGACGATTTTATTGAGATGAGAAGTAAATCCGACCCGCAGAACCCAGTTGGTGCTGATGACTTGCACCGTTTACTAGTTCTCGCTCGGCTTGTGAGCTTATCACGAGGGCTCCAAACGCTTGATAAAGAATGCTGGGAAATTACAAAGAAAATGGAAAGCGAGAGGCTGCATAGGATAAAGAACAGGGTCGCGTCTACGTTTTAGTTGTGTTATCTTATGTGAATAAAACAGTTTTTTACATGAGTCATGTTTTTTTTTAATAAATTCAAACTGGCACTTTTATTCGACTTGTAGAACGACATGATGGCGCGGATATGCTAATTAATTTTAAAAAAAACTTGCCCTGCTTGCCCAAAAATGCTTCGTATGTGAGCTGCATGAAATGGACAAAACTTATATATGATATAAGGCTCGGCTATCGCTAAAATAAACCAAGTTAGTCGGTTAAATGATAATTTGAAAGCATCTCTATCCTACCTGTTGTTAAACTTGCATACCTTCTTTTAGTTAAGCTCATTGCGGCAAAGGCGAGATCTATTAGTGGTTTCAAACTAATCAGACGCGTCTAATAATATGCGTTTGCCTTAAGGATTTCAATATGCATGCTGCATTTTAATGCTTTTTTTCCAACAAATAAATTCGAGCGATGGAATTCAGAACCATTTCTGAAATGTGTACAAATCTTCCACTCATTGATTATACTTTTTTGAAGCAGTCTATGTTAGTTTCTGACCCGACCCCATTTTTTTACAATCATGAACTCATGACATTTCGATTGAATTTGAAATGTCATATCACAATTGTCACAGTGACGTGTACGTTTACGGTACGGTAGATGGTTTTCAATCAATTTATTGATTCAGATTTATTTAGGATAAAACTGATTAAGTTGAAAGAGATTGCATTTAAAAACAATGTCGAATAAAACTAGATCTTCGGACGGCCCCACGAAAACTGAATTACTGTGGAAGAAAGCGTTTATTGCCAATTCTGAATGGGACGACAAGGTTAGATTATCAATCACGAGACATAAAATTTGTGATAAAATATGAAGATTTACTTGAATGGACCGCTAATTATTTCTAACGTTTTCAGGAAGAGTTTCTTGATGTAATTTACTGGATGCGGCAAGCAATAGGCATATTTTTGGGGTTGGTGTGGGGTTTATTGCCTTTGAAAGGGTTTCTTGGTTTATTATTGTAAGTATATTCTTTTCACCTGTAAAACGTTCAATCCTCTATTTTGTTTATGTTTCAGAATATCTTGCTTTTACTACAATGCTACATACTCTATTTTATAGTGATCATAGTCAGAAGACTAAGTTTTGTCCATGGAACTATCATAATCTACCATCATAAATTGACTTAGTGTGTTAGTACAGGGTTTTATAATTAGGTTTCATTATATAGCTGTTTTCAGTACATTAATTAGATATACTGAAAACTTTAGTAAATAATTACTTTAGTTGCCAAACTTAACTTATACCAGTGTGATTCTAAATCTATCACCACAATAAATTTAAAACCATATGTGGTTATTTTTATATAAATGTGATATCTGCATTCTTAATTTCAAGAGTCATTTAAACCATATATCATTAACTTTTATAATATTACAGGTTTGTGTTAGTTAATGCTGCTGTAATATACTTTTATGTATCAAATTACCAAACAGTAGATGAGGAGGAATACGGTGGAATGTGGGAAATTACGAAAGAAGGCTTTGTGACCTCATGTGCTGGCTTTTTGGTGAGATTTTTTTTATTTTTCTAAGAAAAAACGAAACCCCTGGTCTAGATATACATAACCTGCATCGCAGGGGCAGTTAACAAACATTAAATTCACAAATACAAATGACACCCAGACTTGTAGCAAGTGCATCTGATCTTCTATCTTGATAATGCATGTAACTGTCATCTTAATTCAAAATGTTGACTACATTTTAATTAACTTCACATGGCTATCTATTGTTAAGATTTTAGCATCATAAAAACTCTTTTGTACCTACCAATCTTAACTCTCAACATTCAAATTGTGACAAAGTTTGTCTCTAAACAAAAAATTGTGTAATTAAAGGTATTCTCGTATGTTTTATTGTGTGTTAACTTTAATAGAGAGTGAATATATTAGAAACAAGAACTCATAATCAGAACTTATTTTGTGCTTTCCTATTCCCAACTTGAACTCATTTTGGGCTTGATTTTTATGTGTTACCTTTGAAGTATTGCTATTGTTTAGTGTGCATAGTTTCTGGCACCTTATGCAACTACTACTCAGCCCATAAATGACCCACTGCTGAGTCGAGTCTCCTCCCATCACAGGGAGGGTAATAAGCCTACTGTGCCACGCTGGCCAGACAGGTTTGCAAAGGGTTTTGTTTTAAGGTGAATGTTCCAGGGCAGCAAAATTTTCGTAAGTTTTTTGCAATTTGCAGGTCAGTGCTAGGTTGTATGTTGATTAAAATGTTATTCGCGGCTGTAAGACGCATGTAGTTAGAGAATTATAATCATCAAAATCATCAATACAACCCTCCAAGCTCATAAAGGTGCAAGAAAAACTTTTTCAAGCTCAAAGTCATTCTTGCACCTTTATGAGCTTGGAGGGTTGTATTGATGATTGAAACATACGAAAATTTGAATTTCGCGGGCTACCCTGGAACATTCACCTTAAGTTTTCCTTCTCTTACGGCTAGGTTTTCAGCCTTGTCGGCTCTTACGACACCCTCATGATGGAATCTGGTGGTGACACAATGTATTATAAATCCGTCACATAGTAATGACTATCATAATTTCTTTTAGGTTACATGGATAATTGTGTATACTGGTTTACACATAGGAGACAGCTTATGAAATTAGTGATCAGCATCGGTGATTTAGATGATTAATGAGGGGCCTTGTGGAGAGTGACATCTAGTACAATTTGTGTGGACATTTGTAATATCAATTTGTGTATATGGAAATGCAGTCTTTAGTCTCTTGGTTTGCTGTTTCCGATTATCCTTGGGATTTTTTTGAGGTGCAATTTTGTGAAGGAGGTGCTTGTTTGTTTTATCAATTGTTAACAGTGAACATATTTTGAGAATGGAAACCTTATAAAAAAGCTTATAGGGTATATTGTGGTCTAAAATTAATCATATCAAATGCATTTGGATTGTTTCAATTGCTTTTAAATAAGTGGTCCCAAGAGTGTAAATGCAATTATATTTATTTAACAGATACATACAAAATCTAGCTGTTTAATTTCAATCTATACAAATACAATGTGTTGTTTTTGATATCTCAAAACTCTAGGTTTATATTCTTTGTTAAAATAATACAAATAGCCCTAGAATATGTTAACCAAAAATGTATGAATTATAATTGGTTTAGGTTGGAAATTGTAACTCATATGTCGAAACTTTACTATTGTGCTGTTGCCAAACTTCTAAGTTTACCTACCTAATTTTGTTTGCTTACATACATACAAAATACTAACATTTAGACTATGTATGTAGGTATCAAATTAATTTCAATGGTAAACCAATCATTAGTATTTAAGTAAGATGGTTTTTTAATCATGACTTGGGCCAAAATATGTTGTACGAAAAAGAAACAAAAAATATAGGTACATAATTGAGAAATAATTTAAAGGCCACTTGATTCTTTGATATGGTTTCATTCCTACCCTAGAGTTACATAAAAAAAACAGGTTGTATACATTTGAAGTGGCAAAAATATTAAATTATTTCTTCATATTAGGTTTTAATTTGATAGAAGAGAGAGACATGTATTTATTAAAGAAGGTTGTTTCGACTTTGGCTGCGGTTTGTAACTTTATTGAAACCGTGGTCAATGGCTAGTGCAATAATTAATTGCTAAACTAAGATATCACGATATTGCTATCAGAACAAACCATATTTGGTTTTAGCTAAAGTTTTGGGCCCCACTCTTTCTGGACATTATTTATTGATACTATCATGCATTACATTAACCAACTCTGGTGTCAAATCTAATAGGTTAGTATCACTGCAATATATACTAAGTACTACTATTCTGCCCATAGATGACCCACTGTTGGGTAGGGACTGGCCCCCTCTGGTCGCAGTGTGTAATTAGTTTACGGTGTAACACTTGGTGATGGGTTGGTTCATATCAAGTTTTCCTTTTCTTGCGGCTAGGTTATCGGCCTTGTCATTTCCTTTTGTATGACACCCTCAGGATATAATGGGGTGGTGACACAATGTATACTTAATCTGTCACTACGCAGTAGTACCTAAATTTGTATATTCTAAGTACATAGTTCTAAATTTGAAGCTACTTTACGTGAAGGTAAATCTTAGTGTTTTGGTACACAATATATTGTGTGAAATATACAATCCGTATTAATTAAAAATGTGTATGTTATGGATGATCAATGTAAGTGAGAGTGGTATTGTTAAGTTTTATCATTGTATTGCTCAGTTCAATCAATAAGAATTATTTATTTTTTATTGGTAACTTATTTATACAGTGTGGACGATTTAAATTAAATATAGACATACTAAGACCAGCATGCTAGACACTTTACACAATTTACCTGAAAAATCGGGACGATCAACATCAAGAAATATCGCCTACAAATACGAGAATTACCAAAAAGTGTTACACCGCGATAGCGAAGTTTACAGAGCAATTGGCAGGTTAAATAAATCCCCGACTACAGTTATCGGGGGATAGGCGCCGCCGCCTCCTGACGGACATACCTCGTCTGGCTGGATGATCACCCCTTGGCGCGTAAAAGACCATTGAGTAACATCTACTACTCACCCCATAGCTTACTGAGCCAGACTGGTCAGATTAGATATCAAGTTGTCTTTCCCTAGCGGCTAGATTATTGGCCTTGTCATTTCTTTTTGTCTGCTCTTACGACACCCTCAGGATGGAATGGGTTGCTGACACTATGTATTCTAAATCCGTTACCTCGCGAATAGGGTAACATCTTAATAAGATCTCCAAGTTATTGCTCTAAAAAGAGCAAGATAGCATATAGATGTGAAATGTTTTAATTGATTCAAAAAATCTGCCACCCTGTGTGAATAAACCCGTTTGTTTGTAATGTTATTTGTTGAATATATTTTCTGTATGACAGCAATAATATTCTTATTTTGAACAAACAAAATATAGATGATTGGTTTAATAAAGTTTTTGTAAATTGTGCTATCAACAGTTATTTTTCTTTCCGGTTAATAAAATATATGTACTAATACCTACGTACACGTTTGTTGGTTCATTCAATAAATAACCCACTGCTGACATCTGAAATGTGATGGAGGGATTATGGATGACATCTGCCACTCATCACTACATAGTCTAAAACAAAGTCGCATTCTTCTGTCCGTCCCTATATATGCATAAATCTTTAAAACTACGCAACGGATTTTGAAGCGGTTTTTTTAATAGATATAGTGATTCAAGGGGAAGGTTTTTAAGTATAACCCACCCCCGCTTTGCACGGGCGAAGCCGGGGCGGGCCACTAGTTTGAAAATATTTTGCAAGAAAACTGATCTATTGTTTTACTACAATGATATTAATGGGTTTCGTAGGATTTTAGCAAAATTTACTGACTTTCAACTCATAGAAAAAAGGCAAGGTACACAAGCTACAATAAAACAAGACAATTATACCCCTCAAAAAAAAAATTATTAATCATCCCTCCACGTAACAAGTACGTCGTCAGTCCTAAACCTTTGCGTGATGGTCGCATCCTTGAAGTCCATCCTTGCCCCGGACTCAAAGGCTAATGCTCCCGCGTGCGCTATCATAACTCCATTGTCTATGCAAAATCTTTCGTCTGTGGCGAAAATTTTGGCGCGTCGCTCTTGGCACATTACCCCCATCATCTCTTGCAGGCGCTCGTTGCAACCCACACCACCGACCATGAGAACCTAAAAACGGATATTATGAAAACAACACTGCACTAGGTATAACATTTATAGCGGAACCACAACATCATTAATAAATAATAAAATTTATTTGAATAAAAACATTTTGATTTTAACAATTCAGAATCAAATGAGACCTAGAGCAAGTATCCCTGCCTTACAAACTTTCCCGACCTCGGAATCGAACCCGCATGTTTAACCAACAAGGCAAGATGCATTTGTATATTTATCTACCAGCGTAAAAATGGATTCATCCGTTCAGCATCAATGTGCCTGTGGATTGATGCTGAACGGAAACATTACTTAAAACATACAGTTCTAAAATTGTCAAATGCTCCAAGTCCAGGGTATAATATAGAACAAGCCGCTAAAAAAGGCTTCTATAGTTTTGCCTCGATATATTTGTTTTGAATTCTTAAAAAATATAAACAACTTTCGAAAATGAATAAATTCGTAGTAATACATTTACATGCGGCTTTAAGCAGCAATGTGTATTACTCAAACAGCAACGACATTAATTTTGTTTGCAAAAATGACCTAACCCAAATTAAAGATAACGCATAGACGAAGCCGTTAGTAGCAGTAACTAATCCTTATTATTTCTAATCAGGATGTCTCTAAAAATAACTCTTTAACTTTTTAAACAAACCTCGTCGGAGCCACAGTGTGCCATAGCGCGTTCGGTTATCTCCACTAACATAGCGAAAAGAGTCTCTTGTAGCGAGTAACATAAGTCTTCAGGGGTGTAGTCCTTCAACAACTCCTCAATTTTATCTTCCATGTACGAAAGGATTCCTGAGAAGCTGACATCCATGCCTGTGTAGAAAGAAATCTAGAATAATAATACTTATGGTTTTAGAATCAGTAGTTTTGTTAAAATTTCTGGTGGTGTAACGAATAGTCTACTAGTTTGACTGTAACCAACAGTTAGAAAAAAGGCGTGTATGAGAAGATTTCCACAGTAATGAAAAACATTTAGGGTGCTTTCATAAGCCATCTGGATTTTTATCATTTCTTGAATAATGTACATTAACGTATGTTACTTCCTATACGATCAGCTTCCTACGTACTAGAACAAACTTTTCGCCTGATTCGGAGCTTGGCTGTAGGCAACAAACAGAAAAAAAAGTGTACGAGATTTTACGAGAAGATTTCAACAATAGTAAAATAACATTTAGGGAGCTTCTCTATGACTTCTGCTTTCTTATAATTTCTTGAATGTACATATATTACAAACCTTTAACACAGTAAGGCAAGTGTAGATACTTTTTTCCTTTTTTAGCGGCTTGTTCAATATTGTACCCTGGACTTGGAGCATTTGACAATTTTAGAACTCTGGCAAACCTGAAAATGTCCACCTCTAACTTTAATATGAACACTACCACTACTACTGGTGAGTCAGGCAGGCATCCTCTAGTTACATAGAGGGTAATAATTACGTGGCACAGTAGGCTATTAATTAGCCACTCTGGCCAGATGGATAACCACAGGGTTTCGTATCAAGTTGTCTTCCTCTTGCGGATGTTGTAGTCCTTGTTGTTTCCTTTTGTCGGCATTTACTGAGGCTGGTGACACTATGGTATTCTAAAGCCGATATTAGAACGAGCAATATTAATACAAAGAGTTATTACGTCGTAAATAAATTATTCAATAACTATGTATGAGTTTAGGTTTTAATTACTAAAACGTGACGCCATAGCCGACGAGGCGGACGCCAAGGTACAATTTACATGGATTTTTTTAAACATTCTTGGCACTTTACAACAGGAATAGATAAATGCATTTTCAGTTTCCGTAACCCTCTCAGTCACCTGTGAATATCCGACAGTTATGTTATTTTTTTTTAAATTGGATGTGGTTAGGTTAATTTATTCACGTCTATGTTTCGTATTTGTACAGTAGGAAACACATAAAGGAAGGCATACTTCTATGATCATAAATCCTTTTTATCACTTACTATTGCATTTAACATTATCATACATTAAATTTCACTTTTAACATAGCGCCATCTGTTAAAATCGTTTGAAGCTAACAGATAATTGTGCCTGTCAATTAATAGACAAACAATTTGCAATAAAATAATATTGCGACTATAAATTGAGATGTAAGCTTTCCTATCTTTCAAGTTTCAAACTGCACATGGTGTCCAAATTTGATTAAAATCGGTTAAGTAGTTTAGGATTCCATCGCGGACAAACAAGTTGACATGTAATTTATCTAAATTATGATAAGCATTTCTCTGGGATTACAAGACTGTAGTACAAATCAATGTCTTAGTGGAGTTAAGAAACTTCGTAAATCTATTGTTACCTATCAAGACAGTTTCCTACAGCAATATCAATTGTTTCCCCAAATATCCTGTATCTTTGTCTGGAGTATGCTATAATTTGGGTGTTGCCTCCACTCACATACAATACTGTGGGGTTGCTAGCTTTAGTTATAAGTCTACCCATTTCTATATCTGTAGACTAAGCTTAGGAAAGATTATTTGGAAAAAATACTTAAATAAAACTAAAAAAAAAACTAAAATCTGTAAAGGTGGAAAACAAACCATTATTAACCATTTGACTTTGGTGTCTTGGGTACCAATATTAATGCTACTTACACTTCACATCAATGGTTAATTCTTCTGATATTATTAACCCCCGACTCAAAAAGAGTGGTGTTATAAGTTTGACGTGTCTGTCAAAAATGTACATTATAATAAGTGCGTATCTATAAAAAGCATAAAATAAAAATTAAATTAAAAATTTTAATAAACCCCCGACTTAATAACCTTTATCCCTTTAAAAAGTAAAACATAAAAAAAATACATCGCCTTCGGGGACCAGGGGTCAGGTAATTCTCTTACCATCTGACGCAGGTCCTCTCGAGGCACGGCTGTTTTGGGAGGTACCTGCACAGAGTGGCGAGGCGGGAGCCCCTTTCAAACTGCCACCACTGTGCCGCCGTGGAGGACACCTCCGAGCACACTCTTGGGGAGTGCCCGGCCTGGTCTGCGGAGCGAGCGACACTAGTCGCCGAGATCGGAGTTGACCTGTCGCTACCCTCGGTGGTAGCGACCATAACTAAATGTGACAGAGCCTGGACCGCGCTCCAAACCTTCGCCGAAACTGTAATGGTAAGGAAGGAGGACGCGGAAAGGGAACGGGAGAGGGCACCCGACGCAGCCCCGCAGAGAAGAGCCCGCACAGGGCGCAGAAGACTGGCGCACACGCGCGATTTGCCACCCTAACGGCAGCCTCCGGGCGGGGGCACAGGGAACACCCCCGCCCTTAGGAGCAGATAGGAGTTCCCGTGACGGTCGGTCTTTGCACCGAGGCCGTTGGGCCGAACAGGATTGCGGCGTGTTCACACACGGTGCGCAATGAGACTGGGAGTAGGGCAGGGACACCCTACCCCCCACAGCAAAAGTCTCAGAGTAGAGGAACGCTTCAGGCGTCAGAAAGGTCTTAATATCAAGGGTTTGAGCCAAGCTCCCCTGTCTTCTGTCACTGCCAACACGGATAGACTACGCAGTTTCCCGAACGGCAGAATGACACGCGCTGACAACAGTGGTTTTAGTGGGTATACCGGTCGCAGCTCACCATCTCAACGCGACCGTGGACTCCCACATACCCCAGCCCCGTCCCAATTCGGCTGGGGACCTATAAAAGGATTCCCCCACTATAAAATAATAAAAAAAAAAAAGGGGTCAGGTAATAAATAAGTAGGAGCGGTCCCCCAACACAATGTATTTTTTTTATTTTTAAATGGAAAAAGGTTATTGAGTCGGGGGTTTATTTTAATTTAATTTTTTAAACACTAATGTGTGTAAGTATGGATGGATGGATGTTTGTTACTCTTTCATGTAATAAATAACTGAATGGATTTTAATAAAACTACAATAAATAGCTTAAACATCAGAATAACACATAGGCTACAATTTATAAAGATATTGTGTGAATTGACCAAAATATGACAAGAAGTTACAAGTAAATAGAAAAAAAAAACTGACAAAAAAATTAAATCCATCACCACACGGGTAAAACCGCAGGGTGCTGCTAGTACAATATAATTATAAAAACAATTATTCATTATCTCTTCTCATCCCATAAATGACCTACCGCTGAGATAGCCCATGTCCAAGTTAGTTGAAAGAAATTAATGTACTTGACTTTGATAGCAAAACAATTTAGCATAATTATGTTTAATTTCCCTTGTCTATTAGTTAAGTAGTGCCTTTAGTCACGAAACTTTAGTTCTGAATTCATAGCCACACAGATTGTACATAATTGGAAAAGGATACGTCCAATACAGTGGTTGACACCCAAAATTGGCTTGTTCCACAATTTAGCACAAGTCCTTGCAACAATAGCACACACCATCAACGGGGCTCCCATCCCTGGACCCTTAGTGTAGCAGACCACATCAATATCCTTAGGATCCACCCCTGATTGGTCTAAGGCTTCTTGGAGTACTTCATGAATATTCTGTTGGTGATGCTCTGCCGTTTCTCTTGGCAAAAACCCTGGAATCATTATATTATATTCACTTGTGTATGTATTTTCATGTCTGAGATATTTATATAGTTGTTATTAGGAAACCAATGACTATACATAACCGTTGCCATAAATGGAAAGTCACTAAAAGTTGTGTTGTATCACAATAAATTTGTTAAATGTGTACAGGATTTTTAAACTGAATAAGATGAGTATTCTAGAATAAACCAATTGCTATATCTTTTTTCATAATATGGTACATAGGACTCTGCCATACAAGATCTGGACTGGATTGGCCAGTGGCAAATAAGGTTACATATGAAATAATTATGTTAGTTGTTGCCTCATTTTCTACAAGATTATTTCCATGACGTGCAGATCATTAACATGAGACTAATAGCTAATAAACAGAAATCAAAACATTCTAACCTTCCCCGGGTGGTGTGATATAAGTTCTACGACAGTTCGAAAGAATTTCTCCATCTTTCACAATTCCTATACCAAGTTTATTGGCGCTTCCTTCAAATCCAATTGCTATGACCATTATTTTAGCTAATTTAACAATATAAATGGAAATAATCAATTCTTTAATCGAATGTGTTTATTTACATTACGGCGGACGGACATTGGTTTTTTTTAAATAGATTTTGTTACGGAGATCATGACATTTCATCCAGTAAAAAAAAACTTTACTTTCATTAACATTTTAGCCAAAAAATGACCACTAGACTCCCTCAAGATTAGTAAGACTCCACTAGATTTCCACCAACACCAGTAATGAGTCGGCTGCGTACCTGCTTCGTATGCTCTTAGGATGATTTTGACCCTTAAACGTGAGGGTTGGTCATATCCCCCTCGACCGTGCTGCCACCTTGTTGTGGTCAGGGGGCTTGCGTGCCTCTAAAAGCGTGCCTAGGCCCCATCAGGGTCTCGGAGCATGCTCCCCATCGGAGAGTGAAACCCGTGGCCCTGTTTCGGGCAGTCGAGGGACACCCTTGTTTTTAGTGGGTAGGTTGGGGCACAATTACCATCTTTCCGCGCCTCGGAGTCCCACACAACACACACAACAGTTTAGCGGTAGGGAATCCATGAGGACTTCTAAAGTAAAAAAAAAGGGGTGGATCACCGACTAATAACGATGCTAACGGTTGGATAAATACTTAAACGAGATTGTAGTTTCTGAAAATAAAAAAAACAGTTAAATAATTTCGCAATGCGCAAAAGTAGATTTTTGTGTCAGTGGTGGTGATGGACGCTAATTTCTAGATGATATGTCCGAACTCTCACCTGCACTGTGTGATTGAGATTAACTGTATTAATAAGAAAAACAATCGGGCGCTGATTAAAAAACCACATTAGCGTGTACTACAGTAGCACATTTGCCTAAGAAAAAGGTATATTGCAAGTGTTTTACTTCTAGGGACCAACATTTACACAATTTATCTGAAAAATGCGAAGATGCGAGAATTACCAAAACGTCTTACACCGCGATAGCGAAATTTCAAGAGCAATTCGCACAGTTATGATTTCCCCGACTACAACTATCGGGGGATAGGCGCTGCGACCCCTAGCCAGACATATCACCTTGTCTGGCTGGAGGGCTGGATGATCATCCCTTTGCGCCTAAATACTTAATAGCAGTTACTTCATTGAAATAACATGTTTTATACGGAATCCTTAGAACACAATAGTATAAAGAATAGAGTTCCGACAAATGTCTACCCGAGTCGAGGCGCAGCCGAAAGCGAGGGTTGACAGTCGGAACAAGTTGCAATGACGGTTCCGCACGTGTACTGAACGACTATTTTTAATACAGTTGCGAAAAAATTAAGCAATTTAATAAAATAATAAAAACACAATAAACTCAACTAACCAATCATTTATTTCATACTAGCTGACCCGACAGACGTTGTCCTGTCTGAACTATGAATATTGAATTCGAATTGGAATAATTAATAATAAATTAATATACCGCCTTTTCTTATCGATTCCAATCCCTTATTTAATGTAATTAAATAAGAAAAAAAGTAATTATGCCAAGAATAGCGAACCGTACAGGTAACAGTTTGTATGGGAAAATAAAATTGTTGTTTTTATTATTTTACTTACAATATCAATGTTTTCTCTAGACTCTTAAACCTTCCCTGGACTAACACGAATATTTCAAGACCAAAATTAGCCAAATCGCTCCTGCCGTTTTCGAGTTTTAGCGAGACTAACGAACAGCTATTCATTTTTATATATAGAGATTAATAAAATAATAAAAACACAATAAACTCAACTAACCAATCATTTATTTCATACTAGCTGACCCGACAGACGTTGTCCTGTCTGAACTATGAATATTGAATTCGAATTGGAATAATTAATAATAAATTAATATACCGCCTTTTCTTATCGATTCCAATCCCTTATTTAATGTAATTAAATAAGAAAAAAAGTAATTATGCCAAGAATAGCGAACCATACAGGTAACAGTTTGTATGGGAAAATAAAATTGTTGTTTTTATTATTTTACTTACAATATCAATGTTTTCTCTAGACTCTTAAACCTTCCCTGGACTAACACGAATATTTCAAGACCAAAATTAGCCAAATCGCTCCTGCCGTTTTCGAGTTTTAGCGAGACTAACGAACAGCTATTCATTTTTATATATAGAGATAAAAAAAATGGCGCCAACCGTAGATTTTTTTTTCTTCACCCATTCTGGTAGGCAATAGGAACTATGCCAATACAGCATACAGCCAAGTCTTCAGTATAATTTTTTTATTGATGAAATTTAATGAGATGAAACCTAACCTAACTCATTCAATCAAATAATGAAATCTGATATTGAAACGAATTAGTAAGTAGTTTCTTTTTAGAACTATACGTATTTGGATGAATCACAAAAACTTCTATTTTTTTAGTAATAACTTCATGGTTGGTTTTTCTTTATATTAGACATTATTTTGACAGTTGGGAAAGAGAACGCACGAGTGCGGGAAAGGTGTGTGTGTGTCCAGAAGAACCTGCAGGTAAATAAAGTAAAAAAAGGGGTATTGTTCAATTGTAATATAATTAGCGATACTCAATGAGCAATTCCATAATAAACAATACATTTCTAACAACGCAATTTGACTTACGCTTATAACTAATAGCTTGGCACTTCTAAAACTGGTTTTTGTTTAAATTAAGCAGGTGTTACACTTTCCTCAATCACTTCATCAACAAAATCAGCAAGCATATCATCTACATTGACTTTTTTACTTTCAACATCTTCTTTATTTTCACCTTCATGAACGACCCCATTAACGACAATATCTCCATTAACAGTTATATCCTCAGTCACTACTTTATTCTTATCCATTTCTACATCTTGTGAATCTTTCACTGTTTGCCCGCAAGTTATTTGAATATCATCAGTATCATTGGTACTTGGGAGGTTATCGTCGTCTAGTTTCTCAAGCACCGCTACTTTGCCCGTTGAATTTGTATTGGGCAAATCGTACGCCACTTCCATAGACACAGGGCTTTTATCACCCTCTTCTGTATCATGCGAAATATTTACATCAATTTGGGTTGTAGCATTAAATATATCGTTTTTGTCACTTGCTGTTTCTTTTTCTTTTACCCGTGCATCAGTTTGTTCTTTTTCATTCGCATCGCCATTAATATCTATTGTTTTATTTCCGCTGGGCTCGCTACTATCAACATTTCCCATTTCACTGTCGGATTGGTTTTCTATCACTGGGTCTATATTGATTTCTATTGCAGGCGTATCTGTCTCTTCTGCTTCTGCAACAACTATTTGGACTTCTTGTTCAGCTGTGTCTTCTGTACCAGATTCATCACTTATCTCAATGGAATTCACTGACTCACTACTTAGGCTTATTTTATCAGTATCTTCTTCTGTCCGAGGCTTTTTATTCGCGGGTTCATCTGGGATGGTGATTACTTCCTCTTCGATGGTCACTTCGGGCATTCTGCAAAGACGAATACATTATAAACTCTATGTATCAAGCTTAACATTAGTCTATTATTGAAAATATAGATTTAATTTTGATATCAATCGCAAATGAGGATTCAATAATTAAAAATATGAAATAATTTACGTAAATTTAGAACACACCAAATATTTAATAAACCGTCGCATCCTAGCCTTTCTTTGAGGCAATATTTTAAACAGTAGAAAAATCTAATCTATGATTCTTTCATCACATTTTTGCAACCAACACAGTGCATAAATCTATACTAATATATAAAGCTGCAGAGTTTGTTTGTTTGTTTGAACGCGCTAATCTCAGGAACTACTGGTCCGATTTCAAAAATTCTTTCAATGTTAGGAAGTCCATTTATCGAGGAAGGTTATAGGTTATATATTTTTTTTATAGGCTTATGTTTAGGAATTAGGGATCCGTATGAAAATTGCGATTTTGTAACCCAAGGTGTAAATTCGAAAACCTATTTATGCGTGCGCTGCCAAAACTATTCACAATAGAACAAAATGAAGTACTACGAGTTTGTAGGTCTTATTAAAATCTACAAAAATCCGATCCGAGTGCACATATCTAACTATCATAGTTTAGTCACAATAACCACTAATATATTTATAAAAAAAAATGCATAGAGATAAGCACGGGTTCGAAGTCCAAGCTAGCGAAGCCGCGCCCAAAAGCTAGTGTTTTAATAATTTAACAAAATCATAAAATTAATTTGACATTCGAGAATTTAAATAGAATTATACTTTTAAAAGTTACCTCTCTGTTCCTAATAATGACTCAAGGGCAGCTCTATTCTTCTCCGATACTCTCTTTCTCTTATCATCTGCCTTGCTCTTTTCAGGTTGTACATCTACGTCGAAGGTCAAAGACGGGGGCGAACAATGCAAATGCAATCGTATATCTAGAATTGCTTGGGAACAAAACTTCTTTATCTGTAAAGAAAAACATAATTTAAAATGGGGTTGCAATGGATTTCGAATACATACAATTCCCTACCAGTAATGCCAAACCTGTGAGGTTTTTTTTAAAAAAAATACCAGACCCCTGCTCTATACACGAACACAAAGACACTTGGCCGACCCCGGAATCGAACCAGGGTCCCATGAACCCAAGGCGGTGGTATATCCAACTCCTAGACCAACAAGGCAGTTGAATTACTGAATTTGCAAGTTTGGGGCCCAACAGGCAGAACATCGGTTACATACACAGTGTCACCACCCATCCCATCCCGAGGGTGTCGTAAGTGCCGACAAAAGGAAATGCCGTGGCACAGTACGCTAATCACACTCCATCATCATCATCATCATCAGCAGCGCACATTAGTCCACTGCTGACGCATCCAGCGCTGCCCGCAGCCTTTCGAAGAGCGTCGCTCAATCTAGCAGAGGGTCGTCCTACACTACGCTTGCCGATTCGCTAATTTAACGGTTGGCGCAGTGGTTGAGCGAACGACTGCTGCGCAGCATGTCGCGGGTTCAATTCCCGCACGGCAGAAATATTTGTACGACCTACAAGTATTTGTTCCGGGTCTGGGTGTTTTCTATATATGTATAATATGTATGTATTTACAAAAAAAAAAATGTATACATATAAGTAGTTTATCATCCATCTCGTTACCATAACCCAAGCATTACGTTGCTTAGCTTGGGTGGGACGATATGGCGTTGTGTGAAATGTTCAAGGATATTATTTTATTAAAAAAAAATATTGCTAAATAGTAGTTGTAGTAGATACTAAGACGAACCTGATCATAACGGCTATTTGTTAGAGTGCTGTGCAACTGTAGACAGTACTGTGTGGGAGGGGGTACTGTGGGTGGTGTGTTCTTGCGACACGCCTCTAATGCCCTCAGCAGCCGGAGTCCCCTCTCCGCGGTGTAACCTTCCATTCCGTAACACTCGCGAACTAACCGCTCTTGGAACAACTGGGAAGGAAAAAAATGACATGTGAAATTGAAGTGTCAATTATGTCAATTTATAAAGTAAATATAAACTAAAGCCCCCCTCCCAAAGGCCAACCCCACGTCCGTGCAGAACATCTTAGCCACGTGGGAGGGGGACACTCAAAATGAAATTACTTATGAGTGGCTAACAGGGAAATGGCAAACCCATGATGATGGAGAGAAATAATATTGAAATGATACAAAGTGACTTGACATTGGCTAAACACAAACCGTGAGAGCCACAAGGAAGAAAAAAAAAAAAAAAAAAACTAAAGCCAAGATTTGATTAAAAAAAATCGTTAACGGTATCCGCTACACTAAAATGTATGGGATGACATTTTAAAGTCACGTGACTGGAGCGTTTGAAATGTCATTTGGAATGCCGAAAAATCCTTATATTTGTGAATTGTCACCAAAAAAATTAAGTTAAAATAAATAATGTTTCCTTAGTTGATACAAGATAAGCCGATATGTTTTAGTCTCGCTGAGTATTTGCCCATGCATGTTACCTTAGCTAGAATTATATTTCTTACCTTATGGGTCGTTGGCTTGAGAAATATTCCACAGACAGTCATGAACGTTTCAGTGCATTCCAAAGCAGCGTTTGCCACGTCGTCGTTAATTTCCTCAGACCTGAGTCATGAAAACCATTAAAAATAGTACATTCAGCTTTTTCGAAATTGCTAAATTTGTGGTGGCGGAATACGGGTCACTCAAAACTTTTTTGTTTTTAAACGAAACCCCTGCTCTTGGTATAACTAACAAGACGACAAGACTTGCTGGTGAAAGAAATATTGTAAATGCCAAAATTTAAGTGGACCGTTCTAAGGTCTGTTGTTTATTTTCTTTGGATGAAATTTGGCACGGACATAGTTACAGTCTGGGATTATCAACAGATTTGTTTACTCTCGAAATGCGGGGGAAGTTGGTTGATAAAACAGCAAGAGAACATAGTCCAGTGCAGTGTTTCAAAATGGACTCGACACGCTTCTTTACGAGAACAAAACAATTATTAAAGCTTAAAAATATCTATGGGGCGCATAAAAAAATACAAATGTTAAGGTGGGGCATTGGCCTAAGAAAAGGTTGAGAAACACTGGTCTAGCACGTTGCGATCTTGGCAGGCTGATTAAGATCCAGTGCGCGGACGCTGACAATTATAATATTTTATTGGATACTCACACGATTATCTTATTTTTTTCGCCCGGCATATGACTGGCTATCACACTTTGTTGCAACATTGAGTTTGCTAATTTTCTCTTAGCCTTTTTACTAAGATTTTTTGTGGGTTGATTACTCATCTGTAAAATAATTAGTTTGTGACGGATTTATAACAAATAATGACAGCACCCCGTTCCATCATGTGGGTGTCGTAAAAACTAACGAAAGGAAATTACGTGGCATTCAACCATAGCCGAAAGACAGGGAAAGCTTGAAACGAATCACTATGGTAACCCGCCTGCTTAGCACAGTACGCTAATTTCCCTCTGGTAATTGGACTGGGACAGACTCAGCAGTGGGTATTTTACGGGCTGAGAAGAAGAAAGAAATAGGTATCAATAAATAAAGATATACCACAAGCGTGTGCTCAATGCGACAGCTGTATGAGTTCAACGACCTCACTCGGATCTCCGTGTAAGGACGTTGAACCCTTGCCGCTGGCGATAGTCGCATTATTTCAATGTGTCACTGGGATAGTTTTCAAATAAATACACAGATGCACAAACTACTGAGGTTGAAATATGTTCTAATCTTTTTTTGTCACTGAAGTTTATGAGTAAGCGGCTGATCACATTTTAATGTATTTTTAAGTATGATATTTAGTCTGTGGCGCGGGTCAGCCACAACATGCCCGCTCCACCGACTCCTTCTGCGACATAACGTCCTCGCAGAAGGAGGCCATGGCTTCCCATCCCTCCTCGCTGTCGGGCATCCGTCCGATTAGGCTCGACAACGAGAGGTCCCAGAGTGCCACCAGGGATCATATTTAGTGGATCATATGGTGACTAGATTCATTAGCAGTTGGATAAGTAACAATCGGGTTGTAAAGGTTCATACAGTCACTCTGAATGTAGCCGTGGGTACGATACGAACTTGCGCATCGTACGTACATGCGAACGTAGCTCACTCACAAGGTGGAAGACAAGGAGGGGGGCATGCCCTGCCTCCCCGCCGCACTTGCGTCCCGCTGTATCTGATTTTGTTTTGTGCGCAGCGTAATTCAGCTACATTTGGACCGGCCATAAAGATTGGCGCGGACGGTACGTTTGTAGTAATACAATTATGCACGAACCGTTAGCTGCACAATTTTCTTCGGCGGAGTTACGTCTTGTATAATGTGTTGTGTCAACTCCTCTTCCCAAGACCTGCCTCTACTGTCGCCAGCTACGCGGTGCGAGTGTAGAACCGTCAGCCACCTGTCTAAGGTACCGTATGCCGAACAACGGACCTTACTGTCAAGAACAATATGGGGTCAACAACCGAAACAGTTCGTTTTAAGCTGGGTACTGACCGGCGTTACGGGGCGTAATGTAACGTGTTACACAGGGAACATTCGAGCAGTCAGTGCGTCGTTGGTCGCTGGATTTCCCCGAACACGACGTACTGACTGCACGAATGCTCGCTGTGTAACACGTTACATTACACCTCGTAACGTTGGTCAGTACCCACCTGTAGAGTTTTTTAAATGTATGATGAGGTCTTTTGCGGCTTTGAATTTAAAATCTATACAAATATGAATAATATAAAATACGAGCGATAAATTCGTTAGTGGTTTTTTTTTAATATTCAATAGCAATGACATGCGCGCAATAGTCACCATTCGATCCTCAGGCTGACAAAAGGAAATGACACGGCCGATAACCTAGCGACAAAAGGAGAACTTGATACCAAACCCTCCGCATGGCGGCTAGCGTCTGGCCAGCATGGCACTGTAGGCTAATTGCCCTCCATGTAATTGGAGGAGGCGCGATTCGGCAGCGGTTCATATATAGGCCGAGTAGTAGTAGTTATAAGTCTATGTATTTAATAAATGTCTGTGTTCATCATCATCATTTCAGCCAAAAGACGTCCACTGCTGGACATAGGCCTCCCCCAAGGATCTCCACAAAGGCCGCCCGCATTCACTGCTACTTCAGTTTGGCAATCCGGTGGGCTATGTCGGTGACCCTGGTTTGCCTGCGTATCTCCTCATTTCTGATTCGATCTCGCAGGGAAACTCCGAGCATAGCCCTCTCCATTGCCCTTTGGGTGACTTTGAGTCTTCTGATGGAGCCCAGAGTGTTTAGCAGTGCACATTACGTATTTTGGCTGAAATGATCATAGTTAAAACTTTTTAAATATAAAGCAAACTACATGATAGACTCACCGCGATTCATCACTCGGATTATCACCACTCCACCTAAGCGTCTGCATCACAAATCTGAACACCAAAGCTGAAAACGGAATCAGATTTGAACCCAAGCTGAAACAAAGAAATTTGCTGTGAAAAATGTTAGAATTATGGACACCAGAATTAGTAATGTTGACTTGGGAGGGTAATTAAACTTTTAAGGTTTTCTGCTCTTGCGGCCAGGTTTTCGGCCTCGTCCTTTTATCGGCTCTTACAACACCCTCAGGAACGAATGGGGTGGTGACACTGTATTCTGAATCCGTCGCCACACGGCAACTGGCAAAGCCAAATAATAACTGGTTTCACCACTAGATGGGCCGCGCAGGGCAGTACACAAATGAAATAATAAATATCCTTGGACATTTCACACAACGCCATCTCGTCCCAAGTTAAGCAACTTAATGCTTGTGTTATGGTAACGAGATGGATGATAAACTACTTATATCCTTTTTTTTTTGTAAATCCATACATATTATAGATAGAAATGACACCCAGACTCCGAGCCAGTGCCTCTGGTTTAGACAAAGACACTTGCCCGACCCCGGAATCGAACCCGGGACCCGTTGATCCAAAGGCGTCACATCTAACCACTAGACCAACGAGGGAGAAATGGGAGAAAAGTGAAGATTTAGAACAATAGTTGCCCCATCCGTATCCGATGCAACCATGTACAGTCCGCGCTAATCTTTATGGCCGCTCTGAATGTAGCCGCATTACGCTGCGCACAACACGCGTACGTCTCGCTGATACCTGATTTTAGGTATCAGCGGGACGTACGCGGGGCGGGGAGGCAGCGTACGTCTTCCACCCGCAAGCGTCCTCACCTCCCGCGTGTTTGTTTGAGTGAGCTACGTTCGTATTGGTTATGACATATACGATGCGAAAGTTCGTACTCACGGCTACATTGAGACCGGCCATAAAGATTGGCGCAGACTGTATGTTTTTATTAAATATATGGTTTCAAAGAGCGCTCAAATAAACTTACCATGCCACTAAAGCATCTAAAGTCTTCAAAGCTTGTGTTTTCACCATGCCTGCATCAGAGACATCAGTGTTCACACTGCTGGAGACACTTATAGCTTGCACTATTACTTCCAGAATCAATTGGGGTTGTATTGGTTTTGCAACAGGGTATATTTCTCTGAAAGGGTCATATAGCTTGGCTTTAACATATGGCACGATATCAGCTGACCGATTAAAAACATATAGAATTGTAAAAGGAATTATGCGGCAACTGAAGCGCAGTCGAAAAACTACTTTATTAGCCTTATGTTTCGGCATGAATTATAACGCGTGGTGTACCTACTTCACATTAGAATGTATTATATATTAATACTAAGTGATACTCACACTATCATAGCTTGTATGAATACAAAAATATTCCGAAGCCTGGTACATAATAATGTTTTCTTGTCATTTGTTGTATAATCTTCAGTGTTATTCACGTTGAGTATGTTTGAAAATGCTGCTGTAAGTGGAGCATTAGCCAAAAGTTTTGCTTCGAAATTCTAAAAAGTAGAGCAAAGACATTGAGCGACATGTAGCAGTATAATGTTTTTGGATATTGCGAAACAATCATTCCCTTTGAATGTTAGTGTTTTATCCCAAACTAGCGCCCCGCCCCGGCTTGACACGGGTGCAATGATGAACCTCTAAATTTTTCAGTGTTTCTCTGCAATTTTATGGATTTATTATACATATAAACCTTCCTCTTGAATCACTCTATCTATTAAAGAAAACCGCTTCAAAATCCGTTGCGTAGTTTTAAAGATTTAAGCATAAATAGGGACGGACAGACGACAGCGACTTTGTTGGTGGCGAGAACGCTTGCGGGTGAAAAACAGCGCGCGCGGGCGTGCACTGGCTCCCCGCCCCGGGTGCGTCCCGCAGATACCTGATTTTGTGTTGTGCGCAGCGTAATGCGGCTACATGCAGAGCGGCCATAAAGATTAGCGCGGACTGTACTATCCAAAAGAATCCAAAAGGCCGGTCCTGGGCCGGCCGCATCCATTGATTTCCGGCGACCTTAACCAGGTCGTCGGTCTACCGTGTGGGAGGCCTACCAGCACTGCGCCTTCCGGAATCTTTATATACTTTATATAATCTTTTATATTCTTTCGAATATCAAAGTATAATCTTACACTTACAAAATGCATATTGAAAGTTAAATATGAGACTGTATATTTCTACAAAATAATCCCCAAAATGGTAGAACTGGTTGTGGAAGGTTAAAAAAGACACCTCTGCACTAGGTTTAACCTGTATCTCAGGGGCTGTGCACAAACAAATGACACACAGACTCCGGTTTACAAATAGACACTTGCATAACACCAGAACTGAGCTGAATCTTTGTTTTCAATGCTACATAAACTTAGATCTAGCGCCTAAAGTATGACCTTATTAACACACATATTAACTCGGAAAGGGATCGGCACCGTATCAACTAGAGGCGTTCAGTAATCGGAATCGTAAAGTATACGAGTCGCCTGTTTGACAGCGAGACGAAAGGTGAAAAGGGTACCAATCCCTTTCAGAGTTGATATGTGTGCTGCGATTATGAAAACTACACCAGTTTTCATAATTAAGGTACGAACAAATCTGTTTTTTGTTACACCAGGAACAGATGATATGTAAAGACGTAATCATTGCTTGGAAGAAATTCAAAAAGTTTAAATTCACACCTGAGTTTTCCTGGTATTTTTGTATATGTTAACCGTCTTGGAAAAAATGGCTTCAATGAGTGTGTGTGCTGTGTTACAGAGTAAGCCCATTTGTTCTCGCCAGCAGTTCTTGGGTGTGGCAGCTTTATCTTGCGATGGCCGGATCTGTTATGAAATACTCAAGATAAACTGAACCAAATTAAAAATACCATTTAAGCTAAGCACTTTAACAAAGTATTATATATCAAAATATCTTGATAACTTGATTTATAAACTATATTTTATGCAATGACATCAACATAATTAAATGTTTTCAAATGTAAAAAATTTTTTTTTAATTACACATTTTCCTTAAAAATAAACAATAAGAAAAAAGCTTTAACCTAAAGTACTTTCGCATTATATATATTACAAACATAAACCTATGGATTTTAAATATATATACTCCTAAGGATAACAGTATACAAAAAAGGTACCTGTTGTAGAGCATGTCCACATTTTGCAGCCTCAATTGCATTGTAATAGTTTGTGGAATCCAAGAACTTTGCCAAATAAAGTTCTATAGTATTCCTGTGCTGTGAGCAGTATTTCGGAAACCTGTGTTAGTAACACTATGATTATTTTATAACAAACTGAGACTGCCTCTCATGTATGTATAAAATATTGGATAAAAAATTGGTCATCTATCAATCAACCTTTTCTTTATTACGATTATTATTTTACATGTTTAACCAACCTATAACATGGGTTTTTTTTAAATAATACATCCTACCTCTTTCAGGGTTCAGACAGAGACCCTATTAAGCTACATCACCATTCATACCATTTCTCAAAGTTTTTCCGCTTTTCTCACACATCCATTCCGTATACAATTAATTCTTTCATTCATCACCTGTCATGCCAATGAGGATTTGTATGTATCTATTGCGTTAACTAACAATGTTACATATCTATATATTATGAACTTCAAGGGCTTATCTATCTATTGATATTTACATAATTATTTCTCTATTTTTATTACATGTCTTCTTTACATGCTAATACATTATAGTGTTCTTATAATATTCTACCTACTACTATTATATGTGTTTGTGATGCATGAGGCAACGTAAGGGTAGTAGATATGCTAACAATATAGAAGGAAAACTTGACAAGAAATCCTGTGCCAGCTTAAGAAAATTTACTTTCCATCCCCGAAATGAATAGGAGGCCCAGCTCTTATGAGCGACTTATCGGTGTGTGATAAAAATCTCAGAACATTGTAGAATGCCAATGGTTACTTATTAATGTATCTATCCGCATGAATAGTAGATACTAAACATTGAGTAGTAGTCTAGTGGGACAGCAGTAGGACACAATGAAAGCAAATAGGTGGGACTGATAAAATAAAACGTGTGGCGTAGGTAAAATGAGGTTATGTTACCGGGTCACAATATTTTCTAAAGCACACAGCCATCGGTAGCAATCTGTTCCTGTATGTTTAGGTAGGTTTTGAAAGAAAACAGTGAGAGCTTCTTTCACGGCATCACTATCATTTGCGTCAAGGTTTGGAATTCTGTTTAATATTTGGGCTGAAATACAAAAATAAATTATCTCGATAAGTTGATACATTTGTAGACATTTAATTCTCATCCAATTCAAAGAAACACATACTCATTTTGTTCTTGTACACAGTTTTATGGAGTTTTTAAACTGTTTTCATACAAAATACACACGTTTCCGTAAAGTAAATAAATCACATTGATTGATTGATATGATATGATAAGTCACCTGACTGAAAACTGAATCTAGCCAAGTCAGTCACTGTGTGGAGTGAAACTTAAACTTTTATTGGGCAGAACAGAGGGGTTTCTACATAAAAACTGTTTGGACTTTTGAAACTGTGTCAGAACTGAAGAGATGGACTTTATGTACTTTAAATAGATTTGATACCTATAAAACTTTATCACTTCATGACGAGACCGAAGCGAAACCGCTACTACTACCACTGCCCGTTAAATATAATTTTATCAAATCACGACAAAATATTATATGGAATAGTGTCCAATAAATTTGCCACTGTTACAGATATTACTATTGCAATACACCTATGTTTCAAGGTCCAATGTTTCAAAGGACATGTGCACTTGTTTACCTAATAAATTTTATCACACTCTCGGCATCGCTAGACAGATTGATGCTACTGCTCCACCTGCGTTAGCGTTATTTGTTTTTTTGGTCACATCAAAGGGTTTTAGCGAGTAGTTTAGCGCGCTAATTGTTGTTTACGTCATCTCATTCTATCGGATGCGCGCACATAGCAAGAACGAGTGCACTTTGTTATAAGCGGGAACTGCATTTAGTTACGACAACAACAATGGAGTGGCCGAACGAAAAGAAGTTAGTTTTTAGAGCTATTGCAATTAGACTTAGATAGATTAGACTTTGGAATCAAAAGCTGCAATCCTATATAAATCGCAGCTAGTGATGCGTGGCAACGCATTATGCAGTGTTTGTAGTTTCCTGTGACGCAGGAAGAACGACTAAAAAAAGATTAATTTTCGGGATAATAAATCCATTAAAATAAACACAAAACATCTGTATAATCAGGAGCAGGTTAAGCTTCAAGTTTCATTGTGAGTGTTGTGTGATAACGTGTTAATTCACGAGGAATTAAGTATTACAGGCATTGTAACCATAATGTAGCCAGCGCGATCTCGTTAAAAGAGTTAATTAACACGGCGCGTAGTTCGCTATTAACACTAACGCTAACGCAGGTGGAGCAGTAGCATTAGTTTGTAATCCTATAACTCGTCTTTTCTCAAACCTATCATAAATTCTAGTGGAAAGACTGGTAACAATAATTGGTTGACGACTGGATTTTTCATTCTTGATGTGTGGATCAGCGATCAAGTGAAGACAAGACAGTCAGTCAGGCTCAGTCAAGTCACCGTAGCCGAGTCATGTCATGTCTGTTAGACTTGGGCAACACAGTTCACATTAAAGATTCAGTTCACCAAATCTCGTTCAGTAAAGTGAACTCGTTCATCTAAATCGTCCTGCAGTTCATTTCGTTCTGTGATTGAATCGCATTGATTCAGCTACGAATTCACGAACTGTGAACGAGAGTATATTTATATATTTTTACTAGCTGACCCGGCAAAAGTTGTTTTGATATATAAATATCGCTTTTAAAAATAGAGGTTGATCGTAGAGGGGCGAAAATTTGCGGTTGCATGTATTTCTGTATGCTATAACATTAAAAAAAATTCGTCTTTAAAAGACTAAAAAATACCCACCGACCATATACACTTAGGCCCTAGGTGCACATACATAAACGCTGGAAATGATAATATGTAATTTATAGAATAAAATAGTAAAGGAATTGATTTACAACTATCGGGAACAAAATTGCATAAAAATAAGGATTGCTATTCTAAAATAAGCGCTCTGCCAGAACAAATAAAGATAAAAATATTTGTTTCTAAAATGACGTTATTCGTCATAATGAAAAAGAAAGCGCTGTAGGTACAGTTCGCGTGAATGCAACAACAAACAAATCACCATCACGGCAACTCGGTTTCGAATCAGAGCGGGAGCAATGAGCAAGTGAATTGTAGAACTAAAATGCTCCAATCAGAGCGGGAGCGATGAGCCGGTGCGCGGTGTACTGCAGAACTAAAATATTCCAATCGGAGCAGAGCGGGAGCGATGAGCCGGTGAACTGCAGAACTAAAATACTCTACAGAGTTGATTTAGTTTAATTCGTTCACTGCAAATGAGCAGTTCAGTGGAACGAATCACTCGTCGTGAGTTACTCAAGTCTATGTCTGATCAGGTCTGATGTCAGTGTGGTTGGTCACTGGTGGTCACTAGTGGTCAGGTCACTCACACACATCAATTTGATTGTGGTGCTGTCTGTACTGATTGTTTGTGTGTAACTACGTTTTTAAATTAGATTTTATTGCTATCGATTGTTTACAGCACGCTTTTATTACATTGAATCATCGTTATATGTATTGAACAAACGAACGGTTTGAAGGCAAACTATGGCTACTTTAGATGATAAACTTTTGGGAGAAAAACTGCACAATTACTGTAGCAGTAGTGAAGACGAGGGTGAGTCTGATGATGAAAGAAGTGGAGACGAAGAAGGAAATGCCCCGAAGGCGCAATTGGAAAGTGCAGAGCCACCACCCATTAATAACTGGACGGGCCAGGCGAGCAATACGGGCCCGAAAGGCGTTCTAGAAGACTGGAGACGGTACAAGCAGCTAGAAGCCGAAAATCGTGCCGAACTGGAGAAAGAACGTATAGCTCTAGCCAAAAAACTCAGTATGACAGTGAAACCTGAGCGAGAAGCAGCCAAAGATAAGGAGATTGAAGAGTTAGAGGATGAGTTATCAGAATTGATTGACGAAGATTTCCTCCAGCAGTACCAGAAACAACGAATGGAAGAACTGATGACACAGTTACAGAAAGTACCTAAATTTGGTAAGTTGATAACTCTGAGCACTCAGGATGAGTTCCTTCATGCTGTAGACAAAGAAAATCCAAAAGTAACTGTTATTATTCACATATACAACAACACCACTCGAGCATGTGAAACAATGGATGGTTGTCTAAATATTCTGGCTGCTGATTACCCAACAACAAAATTCTGCCGTTTAGCTGTTGACATTACTGGTATGAGTCGTCATTTCCGTGTAGATGGAGTACCGGCTCTACTGGTATATAAAGGGGGACAAATCATTGGTAACTTTGTACAGTTGGCTACTGAGTTAGGCAATGATTTCTTTGCAACTGATGTTGAGCGTTTCCTTATTGAATATGGCATGTTGCCTGAGAAGTAGTTTTAATTGTTTTATTTTGTACTTACATAATAGTTTTAATCATAAACCAGTCAGTGTTCACAACTGTACAATACTTATTGTGTTTACACAATAATTCCATCCAGTATGATGGATCATTATTGTCATCCATGGGTTGTATGTCTATTTCATTAATTTCTTGATGCACTTGTAACATATAGTATAAGTGTATTTTGTTTATTTGAAACTGGTAGTTGGTAAGAGTATGAAAATCTTGGTCCATGTTTAATAATTTTACTCCCTTTGGTACAATAGTCAGTTCATTTAACATTGTGAACACTGAAACCAGTGTGTGTTCTAGAAGTAATTACCTCAAGCTTTGTCTATTTTCCATTATTAGACATATTTTGTTTTAATCTAATTTTAATGTAATGGTATCACTATGAATAAATTCTCTACAAGGTTTTAGAGTCAAAAACGGTTATAAATAACATAAATGACTATGGAATTTCTAAAGGCATAGCCAGCTCATAGCCTCATTGCAAATGTGAATGTTATATTTTGGGAGTAACATGAAGTGTACCTACTAGACTGCAGTATTCACAGAGTTAATATATTTTTTTTATGTAATAATCAAATTGTCGATGGTACTTACATAATACTTATAAACATTCATTTTTATATGTCCATGTAAACATTCTGTATTTATCAATCAGAGTAGTCTTTTTAAAAAAATTGTTTTCCATTGTGATTTGTTACAGTGATTTTCATTTTGCTTTTTCTTCTTAATATACAGGATAAATTTTTACATAAATTATGTGAAAACATCATATTTAAGTGTTTTTAAGCTTTGACATTCAGAAGGTCACTAAACAAACTTCACACGAAGGGTGAGGCCAAATGAGCTTCATTTTGTGAGTCGCGTAATTTCTGCAGCATTCGGTTTCATACAAAAGTCCAGTTCGTGTCAACAGAATTTCTGCGGCCGAAATTACGCGACTCACAACTCACAAAATTACGTTCGTTTGGTACCCCAACAGAATTACTGTGGAGCAGAATTTCAGCGACCGAAATTACGCGTCTCACAACTTACAAAATTACGCTCATTTGGCTTCACTCTTAAATAATTCCTATAATTTTATTATAATTCATTACTGATGCATTGACTTTTTGAAAATTGCAAAAAATACTCTTTAAAATTTGTACCTGCATTGCGTGTATTAGTAATTTAAGTTATGTTAAGTAGTATGTATGGTGTATTTTTTTATTAACTCAGATGAAAATCTTTAATTTTCAGAGATTCTTAAAATATTAAATAATTAAAACTTCATCCTTAATTTCACTATCATTACAAGGGCTTCTATGTAAGCTGTAACGACCAGCATAACACATACTTAGTGCAAGAATATCGACATCAAGAAATCTCGCCTACTAATGCGGGAGTTACTAAAAGGTCTTACATCGCGATAGTGAAGTTTACAGTGCAATTCGCACGTTTAATCACGGCTACCCCCCGAGCAGAGCCGAATATTTATACGTGGCTGAAAAATTGCTGACCACACCAAAGATGTTCATTACAACTCCCATGAAATTGCCTACCTATTAGATAAGTAGCTTTTATTCAGTTCTTTAAGGGCTGGACCAAGAAGAGTCTGGGCGTACATCTTCACATCTTGAGTCAGAATATATCCAGCGAACAGTCGATATTTTGGGTCTCTTTGGCTTTGCCATGCGCTTGGTTGGATTTTTTCCCACCACGCTTTTCGTTCGTTAAAAAAAGATGTTTTTTTTTACGGTAGACATCCTCATGGATAACCGACCGCTAAACGCCAGCTGGGTTATGTGGGACTCCGGGGCGCGGAAAGATGGTAGTTGCGAACCAACCTACCCACTAAAACCAACGGTGTCCCTCAACTGCCCGAAACAGGGCCACGGGTTTCATTCCCCATTGGGGGAGCATGCTCCGCGACCCTGATGGGGCCTTGGCCTGCTTTTACAAGCGGACACCACGCTTTGACCCCATCAAAATCAAGCTCTGGGCGCTCCCCAACCCGCCGACAGGCACGTGCGGAACATTGCACGTGCCCCCGTCAGGCGCCGGATAAACTGGCGCCCGAATCACGCGGTTGCGGGTGTTTTTGGTTGCTCTTTGCTTACCTGGTCAGTATTATACTTATCGCAATTAATTAGCCAACGCGGTTTATGAAAAAATATGCTTATAATTATCATGAAAGTTTGGTACATATTTGTAATACACACAATTTGGTACCATGTACATTTGACGACACGGTTGGCGCAGTGGTTGAGCGATCGACTGCTGCGCAGCATGTTGCGGGTTCGATTCCCGCACGGAAGAAATATTTTTACGACCTACAAGTATTTGTTCCGGGTCTAGGTGTTTTCTATCTGTAATATGTATGTATTTACAAAAAAATATATGTATATATGTAGTTTATTATCCATCTCGTTACCAAACACAAGCATAAAGGGCCTCCGCGCATTATGCGGCCAACTAATTCTTCTACGATGTATGTAGCTGCGCGCATTAGGCGGCAAACGAAAAACATCGCGACACATACACGGCCAAACCGCTCATTATGCGGCCGCCTAATGCGCGGGGGCTCTAAGTTGCTTAGCTTGGGACGAGATGGCGTTGTGTGAAATGTCCAAGGATATTTATTATTTATTTATGTAGTTTGGTATAAAGAAATACCACACGCCAAGGCATCGTGTCAATGCCTCGATTTCTCCGAAAACGTAACTGTGAATTAAAGGCACAGTTCATAAAAATGCCACATCAAAGAAGCAATGTTTACATTAGCGCGATGTTTGTTCAATGTTTATTATAAAACAGCTAAAAATACGGTATACTCAATTGTTTACGCTTTATGAAAACAATCACTTCAGATGTGCAAAAATTGGCATAACATTTAGAGAGTTAGTTTCGTTTGCAATGTTTTTCACGTCTCGAGAAATATTTAGGCGAATCGAAAAAAGAAAAAAATTTCGTCCTGACATATTTCTTTGTATGGCTGCGTACATAATGAGGCTTATATAAGATCCGCCTAAGTGCATTTAGCAGGTGCTAATGAATCTGTTACTATATTTAGGTATTAACCCTTAGAATGTAATTAACTTATTTCAATAAATGAAACTATTTTCAGAAGTCGTTTAATTTCATCATACCTAGGGTACCATATCATATCACATATCTGTTACCTCCTTAACTGTCTTGGCATCGAAAATTACAGGGTATAGACAACCTAGTCGTGGCAACCAATTTGGCCAGCTATTTCTTCTATGTCATTGGAGGAGGTCCGCCTCCCCAGTAGGTTTTTATTTTATATCCGAGACGATTTAAGCCACGCGTGTCAATTTTGTAACATTCTTCATGTGGTGACTGATATAGGACGGTGTCACCAACTCGTGAGTAAAAGAACTGGACTAGTAAACCCTGCACGACTTCACTATAATCACTACATAGTATAAAACAAAGTCGCTATCGTCTGTCCGTCCCTATGTATGCTTAAATCTTTAAAACTCTGCAACGGAAGTGTTTTTTTTTAATAGATAGAGTGATCCAAGAGGAAGTTTTATATGTATAATACATACATAATATATACTACAGAATCACTGATAATTTTAAATGTTCATCATTGCACCCGTGCGAAGCCGGAGCGGGTCGCTAGTTATAATCATGAAAACTTAATCATCTTTTTGTTGCGGCCACATTGTCTGCTTATGTAGTTTAGTTTCTAAGAAGTCGCCTCGCATATCACAATTACGATGGGCCTCTCTTAACTATATTGTAGGACAATGGGCGGTGATGGATTTGGAATACATGGTGTCACCATCCTCATCCCATTCCATCCTGAGGGTGTCGTAAGAGCCGATAGAAGGGATGATAGGGCCGAAAACCTAGCTGCAAGAGAAGAAAAATTTGTAATAGCTAGAGTGGCACCGTAGGCTAATATATCTCTTAAAATTGGAGGAGGCCTGATTAATCAGTGGGTCTTTTACGGGCTGAGAAGTAAGTATATTGTAGGTAGTCTAAATAGATCACCAAACGGTTGGGTTTGGTAGTACAATGCTAAAATGTTTCTGCATTTTAAAAGTAGAAATGGCAAATGTCTGCTCTGTTAATTTCACACTATTCATTATATTGGTAGAACAGCCGCACAATAGCCGTGAGAATGAAAGCTAACCGCATCGCAATTAGCGAAACAATCAAACAACGGAACTTATTTGTGGCGTCGACGACAGAAATGTGGACTTTCGGTTACGCGTGAGATGTTCTCGTGATCGTACCTGCTTTCGTGGTTATAATTGGGATTTATGATTGAATCTGTCAAATATACGTTTCTCCTTCCGACAATACCAGTTTTTATTAGTTTTTTATCAGATACTTGAAGGCCTTTGACCCTAGGCGTGCGTGATGGAAAGCAACGCCAGGGTATATGATGGAGCAGGCAATTCAAGTAAATGCCCTGTCGGGCACCGGCTCTCACATAAACACGACGGAACACATTAAAACTGCATGGCGCCGGACTTAGATGTGAGGGTGGTAGCAAGCCGGGCGGACCATTCGATCCTACCACCAAGCGTGCTGGGTTTTGTTGAGTTTTACAACACGCGCTATTTCCCAGCATGCGGTGGGGAATTTTTATATTCTGACCCGAGATTCACGAACGTGTGGTGATTAAGAAGTCACAATATCACCAACTCACTCCATCCTTAGAGTGACGTAACACAAGAGGCAGATAACCTAGCCTCGTGAGAATAGGGATGCCTGTTACATTTTTTTGATTGAGGGGAGATATCTATGTTTTTTGGTACCCCGTCTCCACTCGAGAAACATTTCAGTGCGATATGGTTATGTGCGGTCTCGAAGACGCCCTAATCCAGTAATGCGGAGTAGCCACCATAAACCTAGGGCTGCCATCATTATAAACACGGCAAAAATCCCGGACATTTGAGCAAAATATGGTGTCTTCCCCGGACACCTAAAAATCAGCGGAGCCTTCTTGAATGCGGGTTATTGTGGATGAATTTTTAATTAAGATTTATTTCAATTTATCGCATATCTATAAAAATATTGGATTTCCTCTGACAACAAAAATGTCCCCCGGACACTTTTCAAAACCCCTGCCGGACGGCCCTTCAAACTAGGACAAATCCGGGGAATTCCGGACGGATGGCAGCCCTACATAAACCCCACTTTTGTCCAGTCTCTCACTTCGATGTATACAGTGCCATATGGATCTTAAATACAGTGCCATTTAAGATACGATTCACTCATAGAGATGTGTCAGTCACCCCAGGACCTGGTCTCTTCATGAGAGGGACGGACCCTAATAGTCCCCCACCCGGAAGCCCGACGACTACTACTTCTTGGCTACTAAATGCATGGCCTTATCATATTTTCAACCCACTTTAAAAATATTTGTTTTTCTATAACTCATTCCGAAACAGATTAGAAAATTCTGTTTTTTCTGGTGGCCTTGGCTTCAGATTGGTGTAAAATTTAAACAAGACTGTTTACTTTTTTGTCACAAATAAAAGGAATAGAGAAAATAAGTAGTCTCGTTTTTAAATTAATTTATTATTGAGACAGAGTACTAAAAAGTTACATGTTGCTCTTAACTATAACAATAAACTTGTTCTTAATTTAAATACTATTTTGCGCCATCACTTTTATGCTTACCAAATTTAAAAGATCATATCACGGATTGAATTAGTGTTAAAAAATGTTTAAATTGTTTTAAAAGGGCAATGGAGAGGGCTATGCTCGGAGTTTCCCTGCGATATCGAATCAGAAAAGAGGAGACACGCAGGAAAAGATACCGACATAGCTAACAGGATTGCCAAACTTAAAGTGGCAATGGGCAGGGCCCATAGCTCGCAGGACTGACGCCCGATGGGGCGGAAAAGTGCTCGAGTGGCAACCGGAAACCACAGCACTGCTCGGTCTCCCACAAGGTGGACCGACGACCTGGTGAAGGTCGCCGGAGAGCGATGTATGCGGGCGGCTCAGGCCCGGCCTTCGTGGAAATCCTTGGGGGACGCCTATGTCCAGCATTGCACGTCTTTTGGCTGAAATTATGATGATGAGATAACAAAGTTTTGTAGTTAAAAGTTCAGTCATCATGTGCTTGCTACATTATCACTGAGTTGTTGATTTTACTGCCACACAGGCATCTGGATTTAAGGAAATAGCAGGGCTAGCTATTCAAACCGGAAATATACAGGGTGTAACAAAAAACCTACAGACATTCCAAGTGACGACGGATTATTTTTCTATTCTGAATATAGGCAGAAATGGGTTGTTCTGATCCTATTTTTAACCAGAAATTTAGAGTTTCCTCGGAAGTGGGCCGTCGTAACCTTTTCACAGTTAATTTAATAAAGGTATCTGTTATGATTACAGTTTCGTCTCAAGCTAGTGAACATTTTAAGAAAAAGAAAATGGCTTGTCCCTGATATTTTACAAAGTATGTATCTATATTATCGATCCTTTTATTATGGCTATAGGTTTTTTGTTACACCCTGTACTGATGAATGCATATACTGATACTAAAACTTACACACCTTTTACAATTTTCTCTCATTCAGAATTCTACTAGCAAGATGCTATGATGGCTGATATTTTTATGCTAGAAAGAGAAAATTGTAAGACCATATATCATCCTGCTCTCACTAATTTATACACAGTGAATCAAACTAAGAATCTGATTGAATAACAACCGCTTGTGGCACATTATATAAATATATGTTTTCCTGTTTGTGAATTAACCTTGATACACTTTATTTCTATTTCAATATTTAGTTCATTCAGATAGTAAACATTACTGTGTTTGTTTTTGTTGAATAATTTTAATTTGCCATCATAGCATCTTGCTGGCATAGCCAAATTCTCAAGGAGTTTAGTACTTAGCACGGAAAATCCATGCAGAATTCAGTGAAATACCACAATCATTCAGAAACTTATTCACTACACTGCACTAAATCAACTGTTAACACAATTCCACAATTTCATCGGTCATTTCTGTACGCCTGCGTTTCGGGGGCTTTGCTGTAGGTTCATCATCATCTTCCTCAATGATCTCCATGTCACTGTCACTATCATCACGAGACCTAGATGGACCAGGCTTGGGGTCACCATTGGAGCCATTCTTGGGTCTTTCCTCCTCCTTGGGTCCGGGCATAGGTGCATCTGCTTCGGTCACCAAACGCCAAGACTTCTCTTCGTCTTCTTGCTGCAGTCTGACTCTCACTTCGTAGTTTTGAAGGAAGTCGTCTACCAGTAAGGCACACCCATCATTAAGGCCGATTTCTTCTAGTGTCTTGTCATTGTTGTGGTCGGTTTCTCCCGGTTCTGACGAGAGAACAACGAGTCCTTTGCCTTCTACGGTGGCATCTGGCGCTTGCATGTTGAGCCCATCTTTAAACGCGCTCGTCAAGTCCTTGAGGGTCAGTTGTTTCAAGTTGCAAGCGAGTGCGACTTCTGGTTTTGGCGCGCAAACGTAGCATTTCGGGTTGGGTGGGGTGAGAGCTGGAAGAAAAAATAATATTGCACTAAGACATTACATTTTATTTAGATGGGAATAATAATTATGAATCATCAAAATGGATCAAATGGAAGGTTTAAGTAGTTACTCATACAGCAGAAGGCAAGAGTAGAACAAAATAGTGGTACACTGATTTTAGTGGGTACACCGGTCGTATCATTTTCTATATACGAGTATAATATGTATGTATTTACAAAAAAAAAATTATATAAGTAGTTTATCAGTTGCTTAGCTTGGGACGGGATGGCGTTGTGTGAAATGTCCAAGGATATTTATTTATCATCTCCTTGCGACCAGGACTCCCACAAAACCCGCCTCGCCCCCAACGGTTGGGTATCCATGAGGGCTTTCCACGTAAAAAAGCGCCCTATCCTTCGCCTAGCGCTAATTTGCGATATATGTTTAAGTTTTAATAAAAAGTATTTTTACTTACTCTTCTCTGGTACGAACAACTGACCGCGGTGGTTGACCTTAGGCCGCAGGTACACGCTAGTGCATTGGGCCAGGTCCCCGCGGAGGATGGCTTGGGCGCGCAGTACTGCCAGGCCAGCCACAATCGCGTTGGCCGTCGCGATTGCTGGGATTATGTTACCCGCCATTGCTGTTGGGACGAATGTTTATGATGTTGGACCAAATTGCCATGTTCAGTCCTCGCCAATCTTTCTGACCGCTCTGAATGTAGCCGTGGGTACGAACTTGTGCATCGTAAATTTCATAACCAATACGAACGTAGCTCACTTACACTAACACGAGGGTAGCGAGGACGCTAGCGGGTGAAAAGCGGCGCACGTACGTCCCGCTGATACCTGATTTTGTGTTATCCGCAGCATAATGGGGCTACATTCTAGATGTTTTTATGCTACTATAGTAGGTAAGCTACTGATAAGCGAGGAAGTTCCGTAAGGCCGAGTTAACCCGAATAGTAAGTTTCGTGGTAGCTTATAGTGAGTAGCCAGTGTGTGACTACCAGCTTTTCGCGCCCCTAGAGTCCACCATATTCCACCGCCTCACCCACGAGAAAAGAAAAATTGTTAACCTATTGATATTTTGGTAATTTTTATGGTTATCCCAATTGGGTATATACTAATATGTCCAGTAGTGGATGTCTGACCAAGATGATTTTATTAATAAAAGTCTTACATTTGATCTCGAAGCGAGACTTCAGTGGGATGTTGAAGATATGCGCACGGATGTTCGCACACGCGGTGACGAAGTCCATAGCACTCTTGTCGTCCTTGTCCCACACAAGGTGGTCTCCCTCAGATTTTGACTTTAGCTCTTTCTGTAACGCGTCACAACTGGCCGAAAATACCTGTGGGAAAATGTACAATAATAGCTTTACTAGCTTTTACGCGTGGGTTCGTCAGTTGTGACGTTTAGCATTAGACCATAAACAAAATTGACATTATTATTTTTTTTTTTTTCACACAACGCCATCTCGCCCCAAGCTAAGCAACTTAATGCTTGTGTTATGGTAACGAGATGGATGATAAACTACTTATATAAATTTTTTTTTGTAAATACATACATATTATAGATAGAAATGACACCCAGACTCCGAGCCAGTGCCTCTGGTTTAGACAAAGACACTGGCCCGACCCCGGAATCGAACCCGGGACCCGTTGATCCAAAGGCGGCACATCTAACCACTAGACCAGTTGGCAGATTCTTACCTGTGCACACTCATGTACAGACCATACTCTCTGGTCTGGTAATCCCGAGTGCTGTGCAGGTGGGTTGTCTTTCCCTGGCAATTTGTCCCACACGAGTGGGGTGGGTGGCCTGCGCTTTTTCCACAAGTTCTCCATGGACAGCAAGTAACGGATATCATCACCAAACAGCTTTGTGAAGAGTTTCTCGGCATCATAATTTGTATCTGCTGCCCATGATCTGTCGAACAAGGTACATGATTAAGCCTCTACTAACAAGGTTCATGTGGCATACAGTATAGGTTCATATCAGAAAACATTGCCTTATCTGCCTTTTGACTGATGATATTTTAGATCTTTGACCATAAAGTTATGAACTAGTGGAGCGCAGCAACACACTCATTTTGTTGGGGTCGGTTAGAACAGCGCGCGTTTGACATAGGCCGCGGTCGGGATCGCCAGATGTAGAGAGTCCCAAACCGCCTGCCACGCCAAGAAGCTGCGGTCACGCTCATATTTAGAGTACGTTAGAATAATATTTTATATAGGGTGCTAATATAATCGGTGTACTAGATGTCGAATCCGTTGTATTAATAAACTATTAACACCCGCACCTATAAACTTAATACAAAAACTAGCTACATACTACTATGCTGATATACGACCCACGGGGTTTCTTATATTTTCAACCTTGTTATTTCCTGTTATCAGCTCTAATAACACCTTCAGATGTATTCCAAATATATCACATACGGATAAAAAACTAAGCACATCTATACTAATATATAAAGCTGCAGAGTTTGTTTGTTTGAACGCGCTAATCTCAGGAACTACTGGTCCGATTTCAAAAAAGTTTTTCAGTGTTAGATAGTCCATTTATCGAGGAAGGTTATAGGCTATATTTTATTTTCAAAGGAATTAGGGATCCGTATGAAAATTGCGGTTTTGTAACCCAAGGTGTAAAATCGAAAACCTATTTATGCGTGCGCTGCATAAACTTTTGACAATAGAACAAAATGATGTACTAAGGGATTGTAGGTCTTATAAAGATCTACAAAAAAGTCCACGAGAGCACATATCTAACTATCATAGTTTAGTCACAATAACCACTTTTATATTCATAAAAAAAAATGCAGAGATAAGCACGGGTTCGAAGTCCACGCGAGCGAAGCCGCGCCCAAAAGCTAGTAAATAAATATATAGCTTTTGTCAATAATAATCATTTAACAAAACTAGCTAGGCTAGGCTTTCCTTGTGTTATATTACAAGGCAGAATATTACACATCCCCACCGTGCGCTGGGAAATAACGCGTGTTGTAAAAGTCAACAAAACCCAGCAATCTTGGTGGATGGATCTATCTACCACCCTCACACTTAACTCCGGCGCCAAGCAGTTTTACTGTGTTTCGTCGTGTGTATGTAAGAGCCAGTGGCTGACAGGGCATTTCCTTGAATTGCCTGCTCCATCTTAGACCATGGCGTTGCTTACCATTACGCCTAGGATGCGTGTTGTAAATTGTTAAAGTTGTAATTGTTCAGACAAGTTGGTGATAAAAAAGACCATTATTATTTACTAGCGACCCACCCCGGCTTCGCACGAGTGCAATGAGGAACATCTAAATTTGTCAATGTTTCTCTACAATATTATGATTTTTATACATATAAACCTTCCTCTTGAATCACTCTATCTATTAAAAAACGGCATCAAAATCGGTTGCGTAGTTTTAAAGATTTAAGCATACATAGGGACGGACAGACGACCGCGACTTTGTTTTATACTATGCAGTGATCTACTTCAAAATAAAATTAAATATCAATGTACCTTGTACTTTTCCTTTCTACATTTCCAGCAGTGTTGCCTTCAGTGCTCAAAGCTGAGGAGCCTGCATCCCCAGCAGCCTCAGGGTCAGCTGTATCAGGACTGACATCTTGATCGGGGTCCTCTTCACCAAATAATTGGTTGAACAGGTGTTTTGCCCAAACAATACAGTGAATAGGCTCCGATGGTGTGTTACGGATTGTGCATCCAGGGAATGTCTTTTGTGGTGCTTTGGGCTGACACTCGTAGCATTGGGTGAGACCTTTCTTGATAAGTTCAACCTACAATAAGAAATTATAATATGTATTCAAGTAAAACTTTATTGATTGATTTAGCCTTGAGCTTACCAACGTAGGTACTGTCCTACGTAAAATAAAAAAAATGAAATATTATATGATATTAAACAATATTTCTTCACAATTCAATTGAAAAATGATGAATGATTAGTTCTATTTTCAGGAAATACGACTCAGTAGCGGGTCATATATGGGCTGAGTAGTAGTGAAAGGAATTGTTACCTGTCCTGCATAGCCCGCAGTGCCAGTTTCAATCAAGGGAACATTAGCGGCAAGACACATTCTGTTCACATGGTTGCGAGCCACACGGTTATCGAGTGCATTCAACACAATATTAAACTGTTTGAAGTAGCTCACTCCATAATCATTGCTGAAAGATAAATAACATAAAAAAAATTAAAGTAACGGTTTACTACAATTATTCTAATAATATTAATAAGTTTAATTATAAATAAAAATTAATCGTCAAAATGTGTATTGTTGTATAACTTCCCAACTACTGTGTTCATTATTGTAGGTAAATAAAAACACAACAGCTATTTTAAATCACATGATAAATAAAGGTATGTAGTTCACCAGGTCATCTAGTGTTAATTTCTTCTAATAAACACCAACAGAGTTTTATACGTTATAATTTATATAACTTTATAATAGTCTGACTAATAAGTAAGAAAGACAGAGTAGTCTTCTTTTTGGAGTCAAAAACAAAAGCCAACTAAAAAGATGTGGCAGTTTTTTTTACCAAAGATCAAAATTTAGTTATTCAAGTTAGCATCCAAGCTCTTTTGTACAGATGGCTGGTCTAAAGAGAAGAGGCAGAAAGAAACTCTGTACTGGCTATTCTTAATTTCCCTTTTTGTATACAGACTGACAAGACAGATTAGTGAGAGCAAGCAAGTCACATTAATATATATGTAAATAAATAAATAAATACCCTTGGACATTTCACACAACGTCATCTCATCCCAAGCTAAGCAACTTAATGCTTGTGTTATTACACCCAGACTCCGAGCCAGTGCCTCTGGTTTAGACACATACACTTGCCCGACCCCGGAATCGAAGCCGGGACCTGTTGATCAAAAGGCGGCACATCTAACCACTATCCGGTTATCGTTTCGTTAAGCATACCAATAGAATGTAGCTTCTGGAGTTTAGAATGCTTTTGTAAAAATAACTGTTTTTAACTTTACTAACCTAATGACACTGTCATGATGAGCAATTATTTTCACGTTCGGATTGAAGCTCAGTGCACTGTCCTTCGCGACCTGAGCTTTCGACTTTCCAACATGCTCCTTGTGAAAAAGGAACTGACGATTCAAGTTGCTTACGTCGATAGTATCAAGGTCAATCTGAAACAGAAATCATATAATTAGACATTGCAAAGAACCACTTAGATAGTCTTCGTAGTCAAAACTTACAATCTCAATGTAAGGAAAGCCGGTAAGCACGAGATTTTTGAGTATCTCACAACCTATGCCGCCGGCTCCAACAACTAAGATCTTGGAATTAGCGATAGCTTCCGTCAATTGTTCGTTAAAAACGCCAGCTACGCGGGCTACCATGTTGGTTTAAAAGTAAATTACGCTGCTTGTTTGTATGTATGACGATTAATTGTAGTTTTATTTTAATTTTACAACGTAAACGCAAGTGGTAATTAGACAAATGAAACGTCAAATTCGGCGTCAGTTCCTTCGGCGTTTCAAAACTCGGTTTGAAAAATTTGGAATATCCCTCACGTTTATAACGGAGCTACTTATTTCAGAAATAAAGTAATTACCATATCAATTTGTGATTCATAACTTTTATAAATAGACCGAAAATCATAACAAAATAGTTTGAAAGGTCAAAATCAACTTTAGAATTTTTATTTAGTGTAAGAAAAAGGCAAATAATTCATTGCGTATATTGGAACGCTCAAGAAATGTTTTAATTGGTTTATAGCATGGCTATCGCAGGCTTTAGACACTTGAGACTCAGTAGACAGTAAACGAAAAATAACGTTTACTTTTTTGTCGGAACTGGCAACTAGTTGCCTGAACTGGTTTGGCAATTTCCAGCAGTGCCCTAATGTGGGCTGATGATTAAGATGATTTTTAACAACAACAACAATTAAATACGTATGATTAATAAGATTATAAACTCTTTAGAAAACAAAAAAAATTACAGTACACCACGATCACAGATGAATAATATGTAGCACACGATATTTACGATTTTCATAGTTACTTGTCATTACTTTTTGAGGGTTTGTTTTGGGAGTTTAAAAAACGACGTTGGTGATACCAGAGTTCGTAGAAATTCTCTAGTAATGGATTAAATAAACGGCGTATACCTTATAAAAATGCTATAAGCCTTCACTTCACGTATCTATATTAAACATACATTTGGAATTTAATCAAAATTGTGCGTGTTAGGTCATAATGCCACCCAAAAAGGGTAAAGATGACAAAAAAGGCAAAGGTGCGGCTGCCGGTGCAGCTGCAGCAATGATGAAAGCTTCAGGGCCACCGCCAAAACCCAAGAAACCGCCGCCCCCACCAGCCTGTTTCAACACTGAGGATTTAATGCGTTTTAAGGAACTGTTCAAGGAGCATGATGAAGATAATATTGAAAAGGTAAGATTCATAGAAAAAGTAACTGTTGATGATATTATAGTCATTTGGACTGTTCCTGTAGATTAGAAGTGTGTATTATTTTTTTATGGAAAGGAATGTCACCGACTCGTCTTTCCAACTCCCTGCCCTTCTTCTGTGTTTATAAAGCGGATAAGGTAACTAATGTACCTACTGATGCTCATTATTTTCAAGAAAACGTTCCTAGGTAATTGGGTGCTGCAGGACTCTTCGCAAGTATGACATGTACTTATCGGACACGAATGGCACCCAGTCCCAGAACTAATACCCAAGGCTTACGCGATCCTACTACCCCAGTCAAAAAAAATGAAACCCTGGCGTAGGACAGTTGAGGAATACCCTGCGTTTTATTACTTAGGTCAGGGCGCTACTACTATCTTCCCACGTATCAGTCCCATTTAGCCCGTCAAGTCCTGATTTGGTCCCGAACCTAGGACCTAATCTGAGACCTATGATCTAAATAAACTGCTTGCTTCTAAACTGTCAAGGCAGTGGGTTTTTTTGCGGGTAAATGATATTGATGAAACTCGCTTTTTATAATCAATGCATATATTTTCTGACACTCCTTATGGTGACAAGGGATTTAAATTGAACATTGTTTAACTGCAGGTACCAATAGGATTAATTCCTCTTATGCTTCGAAAACTCGGATTTAACCCCAAACCCGCAGAAATAGCACAGCTTTTCAAATTATTCCTCGAAGATGATATGGTGGACACTGTGGAATTTCATGAATTCCTATTCATGATTGAAGCTAAAATGAATTGGGGTGACGATTTCGAGTTGGCTGTAACCAAAGCAATGGCTGCTTTAGGTAAAGTAACATTAAACCTTTCTCTGAAATTTCACTATTCCGCATCGAAGGGATATTTAATGTAGTACGGACGCTGCAGTTTCATTTTGTGAATTTATTTTGCCTTTAGCGTGTTCAACCGGTGATGTAGAGTAGAGAGAGCCCTATGCAAAAATCTATTTTTTTTAAACACAATAACATTTAAATCAAAGAACACGATTAGAACCGTTTAGCCACCATTGCACACTAGCAATCAAATGCCCTCTTGATCTTTTCAATAGATCGATCAATGATATATCTTAAGATGAAAGTAAGAGGTTAGTTGTAGATAATCAAATTATTTTAGGTCACGACGATGAACAAGACACAGGTTTTACATTACTAGAAGTGCTTAAAGAAGAACTAATGGCTTGGGGAAACCCCTTAGAAGAAATAGAATTCGCGGATTGGTTAAAACTTGCCATTAAAGACAAGACTTATAATATGGAAGATGGGACGTTTAATTACGTAAAGTTTATAGAGAATATGAATAATAAGGATGTAAGATTTATTAAAGAACCAATTAATTTCTTCAAGTTGGATCAGAAAACTCTGGCTGAGATGGCTATGAAGAAGGCGGCCGAAGAAAAGGCAGAAGAAGAAAGAAAGGAAGCTGAAAAGAAAGCTAGAGAGGAAGCAAGGAGGTTGAAGATGATTGCTGATGGTTTATTGCCACCAGACTAATTTGAAAGGCAAATGCAGAGTGTATTAAAATCAAATTATTGATTCTAGACGAAGTCGTAAAGACGAAGTCAAAAAGTTCATGGTTGTATCGCTATACTATAATGTTTTTGTTCTTTTAGTTTAGTCTATTTTTTATGAAACTGTTGTGTTTGTATGATTAAAACGAATTCCTGTATTTTTTTTTAAGTCGAAATGTGGAAGTTATACCCAAACCACTACCAAATTTCGATAAGCTGTGGTATAAAGATAGGTAGAAAATTAGAGAAGGATAGAGGCAGCTTTTAATTGCGAAAATATAACTAGAATTGAAGCTGAGTGTAATTCAAAGTGAATACGGGTCTGGAATGCGGGCGATTACGAACTGAAGCTAATAACAAATAAATAAAGTTTATGTGTATTGGACATCACGGAACACGCCCGTAGAGTTTGTTTCGTATTTGCTATTGTATGTATTTCTAACACGCATCGGTATTGCTGAAATTATCTACGATAAAAGTGTTCATCTTTATCAGCATTCAAATAATCGATCTCCCACGTCCGCAAGTCAGGACGTACGCTTACATGTAATGCCCACTTATGTGGAGCTAATATGGTAGAGTCACCGTGTGGTGACATTATGAGGGTGTCATAGGAGCCGAAAACAGGAAATGACGAGCAAAAACCTAACCGCAAGAGAAGGAAAACTTTATACGACAACCTGTACCAAAGGCCTTAAGATGAACATGGAGAAGACGAAGATCATGTCTAATATCCATGTTCAAGCCACTCCTGTTGACATCGGAGGTTCTACCCTCGAAGTTGTTGACCACTACATTTACCTGGGACACACTGTCCAGTTAGGTAAGTCCAACTTCGAGAAAGAGGTCAATCGTCGTCGGATCCAACTCGGCTGGGCAACGTTTGGGAAGTTGCGAAAGATCTTCTCGTCCCCAATACCGCAGTGTCTGAAGACAAAAGTCTTCAATAAATGTGTGTTGCCAGTGATGACTTATGGAACAGAGACGTGGTCGCTCACTATGGGCTCCATCAGAAGGCTCAAAGTCACCCAAAGGGCAATGGAGAGGTCTATGTTCGGAGTTTCCCTGCGAGATCGAATCAGAAATGAGGAGATACGCAGGAAAACCAGGGTCACTGACATAGCCCACAGGATTGCCAAACATAAGTGGCAGTGGGCAGGGCATATAGCGCACAGGACGGACGCCCGATGGGGCAGAAAAGGCCTTGAGTGGCGACCGCGATCCGGAAAGCGCAGTTCTGTGGTAGGCCTCCCACACGTTGGACCGATGACCTGGTTAAGGTCGCCGGAAAACGATGGATGCGGGCGGCCCAGGACCGGCCTTTGTGGAAATCCTTGGGGGAAGCCTATGTCCAGCAGTGGACGTCTTTTGGCTGAAATGATGATGATGAATGGGAGCAATAATTTCCCCGATAGCCGAGGACTATTAGCGTTCTTGAAAACGGAATTAACTGAAAGGACGCGTCTCGAGTGCGTTCAGCTTAAAGCTAGCTTTCGAAAAGTTGTAATAAGCTTCAGATTTTACTAGAGTTAATTCACGAGCGTAAGTAAAAGGTTTTTAAATTTCCGTCATGTTTAGGAAGAACCCAAACAGGAACAGTAGGTATAAATCCTAAAAGTTTCTGTCCCCATACATATTCATGCATCTCTTCAACAGAGTGTAGGTTGTAAGCACGGAATTATTCTGTCTTGCAATGAAATGGCACGTGCATAATTACGCACTTTTTCACTTGGAGCGTGACTAATGACTGATGAGTCAACTTTTGCACCAGTTAGTGCAGAATATCCTAAATTTCATCTCGTTGTATTGAAGATTTATAAGCCCCAACAAAATCCCCACGTTTGTGTGTCTCTTTCATATTACCTAGCTTTTAAACGAATGTATCAATTAAGATGCGGTTTTGATTTACTACTTAGCCCATATATGACCCACAGCGGAGTCGGGCCTCCTCCCATCACATGGAAGGTACTTAGCCTGCTGCCCCACGCTGGCCAGACGGGTTAGCACAGGATTTCGTATCAAATTTTACTTGCGGCTAGGTTTTCCTGCTCATCCCTTATTGTCGGCTTTTATGACACCCTTAGCCCCTGTACGCACTAGCGGTTGAACCGCCTAGGCAGCCTGCCGCTTTTCTAATTTATTAGGCAACCGCTTATGTCTGTACGCACTGGCGGTTGAAATTTTGTGGCGGTTTATTAGGCTAGTGCGTAAAGAGGCTTAGGATTAGAAGGGGTGATGACAGTATGTATTCTGAATAAGTCTCCACAAGAAGCTGATATTCTTGCCGTTGCACTACCAATTGACTCATCCGTTTCAAGGTTAACAGATATTCTTTAGTTGTTTCGTTCTTTAACATTTTAAATGTTGCTTGTATATTCTTTATTCACATATTTTTACATTATACTCATAAAAAAGGAAACAACGTACCGTCTCAAGTAGAACTGCCATTTGTATCAGACACCCCACCGGATATGAAAGTTGATTTAGATGTTCATGAAAACTTTTCGATATCAAACCATGCACTGATACAACGATCGGAATAATACTGGTTGACTCAATACTCCACATGGCGGTCACCTCATGGGCTAGATCCAAATATATAATCATGTTTTATTTTTTACTAGCTTTTGCGCGCGGCTTCGCCCGCGTGGGCTTCGATCCCGTGCATATTTTTTATGAACATAAAATCGGTTATTGTGACTAAACTATGATAGTTAGATATGTGCTCTCGCGGACTTTTTTGTAGATCTTTATAAGACCTACAAACCCGTAGTACATCATTTTGTTCTATTGTCAATAGTTTTTGCAGCGCACGCATAAATAGGTTTTCGATTTTACACCTTGGTTTACTAAATCGCAATTTTCATACGGATCCCTAATTCTTTTGAAAATAAAATATAGCCTATAACCTTCCTCGATAAATGGACTATCTAACACTGAAAGATTTTTTGAAATCGGACCAGTAGTTCCTGAGATTAGCGCGTTCAAACAAACAAACAAACAATAAAATAAACAAACAAACAAACTCTGCAGCTTTATATATTAAAATATATTAATATATTATAAGTAATAAGTAATAAGTAATAAGTAATAAGTAATAAGTAATAAGTATAAGTATAAGTATAAGTATAAGTATAAGTATAAGTATAAGTATAAGTATAAGTATAAGTATAAGTATAAGTATAAGTATAAGTATAAGTATAAGTATAAGTATAAGTATAAGTATAAGTATAAGTATAAGTATAAGTATAAGTATAAGTATAAGTATAAGTATAAGTATAAGTATAAGTATAAGTATAAGTATAAGTATAAGTATGTCGGAGATAGCGACGGCTGAGCGATAGAGTCGTCATCATCTTGACTTGGTACGAGGTTTATTACTTGTAACTTTATAATTCACAATATTAACCACAGTATAAATAACAATGTTCAGTTAACACACTTAGATAGACAAACCGACAGGTTCGCAACGGAGAAGTGTCTCGGTCCGTGTCCCAACGTCGACTGACTGATCGAGCCAACCTCACTTTCCATTACGACTCTGTCCACGTGCCGCCATTGCAAAACAACTGACGTCACCGCGTTTGCCGCACTACTGTGTTAACAATCAATTGAGAAACTTAATAAAACGATATCGTTATCCACGACACGGCCAGCCTGACGAAGCACACGTCCTCGTGTGTACTTGTAACAAAATAACCAACTGAGGCACATTTTCACGTTCGGCCAACCTGACGGTAATGTTCCGTAATCGTATCTTAAGAATCAAGTTAACAGAGATCACGTTAGCATACAAATAATTTTAACAACTTTAACACGAAAGATTCCTCTAAGCCCATAATCTTTAAATCTCAATACTGATACTTTAAAACAGTAGGTTTAAAGTAATAATTACACAACACATGGCCCAGCTGTCCCAGCAGCTAGTGACAATTCACATGTCACCCATATCGTCATCGCTCCAAGCGATACGACCAACACTTTAACTAGAGTTCACGACTCCCAGTACACAGGACCATACAAATAGTCTCTCTCGAGACCCGGGTCCCCGCCACACCAGTAGCTGCCCATCGCGCTCTGTACAACTCCCAGAGTTGCAGTTACGACTACAGACTAGTGCGTGTATTGCGACCTAGCCAAGGTATGTGTTCTTTTTTACTGTTGGAGGCAACCTCCTCACCATCTTCATCAGACAAATTTAACTCAACGGGCACACTGCTTAGTGGAATCTCCTTATACAGTCGTGAGCGTATTTTTATGTTCTATTACCGGTCAAAGATTTCAGCAAATAACGATCACCATCAAGTAACTCCACAATTTTTAACGGTCCCTTGTATTTCGCGTCTAATTTAGTTTGGTTTCTCTTCGTTCTGAATTTAAACTAAATTACCAACATCAAACTTTACCACTTTAACTTGTAGTTTTATCAAATTTTACTTTTTCGTAACTGGCACTATTTTCTATGTATGTGGCCGCTTGCTCTCTTACTAATGTCTACTGCCGGTCCGGAATCATTCAAAGTTAATAGGTTAAATGGTCTAGCTAAAGGTCCTATCAGAAACTCGAGTGGACTCGCTTGTATTACACGGTGGACAGAGGAATTCAAAACTAATTGCACGTCTTCTAACGCTTCATGCCGGGACCTATCAGACGCTTCTATCGCGGTCAGCATACTTTTTAACGCGCTCATTGTTCTTTCTACTTGGCAATTAGCGCGACTTTAACCCGTAGCTATCAAACGTAAAGAAACACCGTGAAACTGACAAAAAAAAACTTTGAATTCTTTGTTTGCAAAGCATCGTCCCAGATCTGCAATAACTAACTGGAGCTCCAACTAAAGACGCTTGATTTAAGGGATTTAATTGTTCTAGCCAAATCTATTCTCAGGGTATGATATAAGGGAACAAATTTTGTGACCGCATCAATTAAAACTATGACGTACTCCTTGCAATCGCTTTTCCACTTAATTTGCCAGTTAAGTCAACGTGCACAGTATGCCACGGGATACTAATCTTAAGAATTGGATGAAGTCCCGCTTGTGGGCGACCTGATTGCGATTGAGATAGTTTACAAGTAATACAACCATAGACAAACTTACGAACGCACTTAGCCATGTGCTCGAACCAATAGTGATCAACCCTGTATATTTGGCCACCTCGCCCTTTATAGTTCACAGAGCCACCTCGCCCTTGACTGTATATTTGGCCACCTCGCCCTTTATAGTTCATAGAGCCACCTCGCCCTTGACTGTATATTTGGCCACCACGCCCTTTATAGTTCATAGAGCCACCTATTACAATTGGGACTCGAAAATTAATCCAGCGTGTCGAGGCATAATTGCTGCTGACCACACCCTCAGGTATTAAAGGCGTGAAGTTACATAAGCACATAGCCATATGATGTTTTAATTAAAGAAACTATTAAACTAGTCCCAATATCTTACAGTCATTATTATCTAATAAGCATGGATCCAGCCCAGTAGGGACATATGATTGGGGGAGTGGACGTTGGCGTTCTCTCGAGTATTTGTAAGTGCGTTCAAACTCTTATGATATCTGTCACCGTCAAGTACCTCAATGACTTCATAAGGTCCGTTATATTTAGGATCCAATTTGGTTTGATTCCGTTCATGATTTTCGACTAAAACATAATCTCCCACCGAAAATCTAGTCACATTTGCCTTATTTTTATCGAATCTTAATTTATCAAGCTGTGCATTATTTTCCATTAATTTGTCAGCTTGTTCCCTAATCTCTCAAATTTATCTCAACCTCATGATCGTCAATAGTTAATAAATTTAGTGGCCTAGCTACTCTACCTATTAACAATTCTAATGGACTTGCCTTAGTTACCCTATGAATCGTGCTATTTATAGCAAGTTGGACATCATCTAACGCATCTTGCCATGACCTATTTGGACTAACTTCTACAACAGTCAACATATTTTTGAGGGTGCTCATAACTCTTTCCACTTGGCTTCGGCGCAACACAATGTTTGATGAGAGAGCACTCTGCACCAGAATCAGAATAAAATGGATACGACTCACAAGCGTTCATCAGCGTACCGCTGGGATTACTAACATAGCAAACTTCCACATGTATCTCGTTACTCGCCGCCGCCGCAGGCGCCGCTCCGAACCGCCTGCGCCTACCGCCGCGCCAGCTCCTCCGCTGTTGCCACGTTGTTGCCACGTGGACACCTCGCTGCCAAATGTCCGGCGCTGCCGCACCTGAAACAGACTAAGTCCGACCGCGGCCGCGGCCCCCGCAGAGCCTGACGCTGAAGTGGCAGCACTAGCTGCCTTGCCTTTCACCGCCAATCTGATGCTCGGTGACCCATTCCACCGCAGCTGCGACATTCCACAGTTGCCGACCGAAAACCCGATCGCTTGAAAATCTGGATCTGCTGTCCTATCGCCTCATGTTTAGGCTACCTTACCGATGCAAATCAAGGCATACAATGGCGTCATAATCTTGGAAAACTTTGCTATAAACTGGCGAAAATACGACGCCAGACCGATGAACCGTCAAGCTAAACAAGCAATTTAAACTTCGTATCGCAAGTAATTAACAGGTAAACACGCAAAAGAACCTCAAATAATATTTTCTTACACCGGTCAAAATCACACTATCGTAAATTCGTATACCATACAATATACCCGAGTATAAAATGGAAACTGCTCACCGGAGTGACGTAAAATTGCAGCTGGTGCGCTTACTACAGATCCACTCACTATTCTTTGACCTGGCTGACCACAGTACTGTTGCTCGCCTTCCTGCTGCTCCGCTCAGGGCAGTTAGACGCGTAGTGTCCTTGTCCATCACAATGAAAGCAAGTGATCCCCACTTGGTTAATCGCCGCACTATGACTGCCGCTTGTGATCTTCAGTTCAGAACAATCTTCATGTAGCTTAATGTCTCCTTTATAGTGACAATGAATCGCCATTATCGGTTATTTCCATCGCGTACAGAAGTACACACATTATCACTACACTGTTTTCTCCACGTGGGCTGACTGAGTTACATACCACTTCTGATGTCGGAGATAGCGACGGCTGAGCGATAGAGTCGTCATCATCTTGACTTGGTACGAGGTTTATTACTTGTAACTTTATAATTCACAATATTAACCACAGTATAAATAACAATGTTCAGTTAACACACTTAGATAGACAAACCGACAGGTTCGCAACGGAGAAGTGTCTCGGTCCGTGTCCCAACGTCGACTGACTGATCGAGCCAACCTCACTTTCCATTACGACTCTGTCCACGTGCCGCCATTGCAAAACAACTGACGTCACCGCGTTTGCCGCACTACTGTGTTAACAATCAATTGAGAAACTTAATAAAACGATATCGTTATCCACGACAAGTATAAGTATAAGTATAAGTATAAGTATAAGTATAAGTATAAGTATAAGTATAAGTATAAGTATAAGTATAAGTATAAGTATAAGTATAAGTATAAGTATAAGTAATAAGTATAAGTATAGATATAGATAAATATAATTTTAATAATAAATTTTAATTTTGCATCGGTAGGTAAAATATCTCTGGCTTAGATCTAAGATCTCTGGTGTATAATTTGGTAGAAAGACGCTTACACGATTGTTATACAAATTAAGACGATTGTTATTTTCAGTGGCATTTGCTGACTAAGTAAAATATACCTACGCCCTTAAAATAATTCACAGCTCCTGCCTTGTCATTTTGTATTTGAACGAAATACTTCACTTCACTCCTTAGATTCATGGCTTGCTAGAACGAATCTATACCACAAATAAATAAAATTAGAGTGTGTTTGTAATATTAAAATTACCACTTTTTACAAAATGCGTAAGTATGTATTCACATTAAATAGACCTTTTTTTATAATTTTTGGTCTGTCTGTCTGTTTGTTCCGGCTAATCTCTGGAACGGCTTGACTGCTTTTGACGGGACTTGTACTGATTGGTAGCTGATGATATAAGGAGTAACTTAGGCTTCGCCCCGCGGAATCACCCGCGGATAACATCGCACCCGTGCGAAGCCGGGACGGAAATAATATTATTAGCATTTCAAAATGCATCTTGACAGATCGAGGGCTTTTTATAGTTGGCATAGCGTAGGCGCGTCCGCCATGTCAAAAACGCAGCAGTGTGACAGTTTCGGGCGCTTTTCACAACTATGGCTGTGAAACAAGCATTATCACACATCACATTTCTAAATAAAGTGCCCGAAAAACATGACGGAAGTTTGGGCATGCGCACAAAATATTTTCAACTATTACAAGGACTCATGGAATGTAAATAGTGATGAACCTTGTGCAAACTAGTCTGACTAACGTGGCATAGTAAATTAATATCTATCCAACCAGTCAGGCAGGGGAGGTATAATTCAAATGTAAGCGAGTTTCGAAAATTCCAGAGCAGAAACATGTATGTTAAAAATAACAACTGAACATGCAAAGAAGAATAAAGTTCTAGAATGTTTATTTACTTTTCTCATAATACCACTCTAGAATTTTCCAGGGAAGTGATTATGCAAGTGCAAAAAAATAATATTCTTTCCGTACCAAGCTTATTTACCCGTGCACTTTGTATGCGGAATTTTTTCAACGCTGAGATTTTTCAAAAGGAGTTCTTTATTAACTTGGATATAAATTCACAAAGCGTATCTTAGTTCCTTGTTGACGCCTCAAGCCCAGTGCTTGGGATTTCAACATCTTTGTAGAATGAAAATGTTAGCTTGTCGCGGACCAATACTTAGCCCCGCCACACATGCTCACACTCGCATTGGCTGTCACGAGCCACGTGACAGCTCGTGACAGCCACTGCGAGTGTGAGCATGTGCGGCGGGGCTTAAAATGGTAAACGTGGTAAGCTATCACACAGTCCATGTGGTGAAGGATTTAGAATGCGTAGTGTCACCGCCCCATTCCACCCTGAGCGCGCCGTAAGAGCCGACAAAAAGAAATTACAAGGCCAGTAACCCAGCCGTAAATCTGGAGGTCTGGTCTGGAGGTAATTACCCTCCATGTGACAGGAGGAGGCCCGACTCGAAAACCTACGTATCCAAATTGGTCAACCATTTGAAATGTCAAATTCTGGCTGTCACGTTTTAACACTTATGGGTCAGAAAAGTCCTCGAGTGGCGACCGCGTAGGCCTCCCACACCGTTGATCAAATTTTTATGACGTCGTATTATATCGAACCTTGGAAAAAGGCAGCCATGCCAAAATTGAACATGAACTGGGTGAAGAAGAAGATGAATATTTGTATTAAAACCTGTAACGTTGCTATCAAAATGTATACATATTTGCTGACTATTTGCATTTACAAATAATATTATGTTTACGATAAATAGATTATTTAAATCTACTAATTATCATGAACTAGCGACCCGCCCCGGCTTTGCACGGGTGCAATGATGAACCTCTAAATTTGACAGTGTTTTTCTACAATATTATATATGTATTATACATATAAACCTTCCTCTTGAATCACTCTATCTATTAAAAAACCGGTTCAAAATCCGTTGCTTAGTTTTAAAGCTTTATGCATACATAGGGACGGACAGACGAAAGCGACTTTGTTTTATAATATGTAGTGATAGTGATGTAATCGTTACACTATTAATGAACGTAGCTATATTAAAAACACACACACACACAGGACCGTTCCTGTCATTCTACCTTTTAGAAGTTAGATAATAATGAGTTACGATGCAGTGTAGGTAAACCAGCCAAGCTAATGAACCAAAAAATCATTAGCCGAGTTATGTACTATATGCCTAGGATAACGCTTAGTAAATTAAATGGATAATAATGTTAATTGAAATATGCGATTAAAAAGAATAAAAAGCTCAAAGGAATGAAATCAGAAACTTCCATTACCACGCTACCGCGCCTTGCGGATTTCACTTCACTTATTTCCTTCGCATTCCAAGTTGTTATGGTAACGGAAAATTACAACATTGATTTATTTTTCGCCTACAGCGCCATCTATACCTGTACTTCTGTTTGATGATTCCAACTATAAAGTGATATGTAAGTGGAATGATAAACTATAGAGAAGATGTAATATTGGAATATAGCTTTATCCACAGTTTAACACGTAAAGAATTACAAATTTTCAATTTGTGCTTATGAATTCATTAATTGATACGTAGATTTATTTTATTAGAAATGTATTTCGAAGCCCTTGCTGTAATTACAGAGATATAAGTTAAATTGAAACTGTCTGCGAACAAAATCACAAAGCCTCTCATCAAGAACATCACAAAATAGCGCCTTAATTGCTGTGGGATTCAAATATTGACAAAGTTTACTATTAAGTTCTAGCTGTCCTCAATTACATCAAAGGTAAGGGACCAATTCTTGTACTCTCGCAGCGATAAAAGCGACAAACTATTATCATCATCTATCTAATCAGCCCATACATGACCCACTGCTGAGTCGGGCCTCCTTCAGTTACATGAGGGTAATAGCCAACTGTGTCACGCTGGCCCGACGGGTTGGCATAGGGTTTCTTAAGGTGAATGTTCCAGGGTAGCTCGCGAGCTCCAAGCTCATAAAGGTGCAAGAATGACTTTGACGTTGAAAAAGTTTTTCTTGCACCTCTATGAGCTTGGAGGGTTGTATTGATGAGTTTGATGATTATAATTCTATAACTACATACAGTTTACAGCCGCAAATAACATTTTAATCAACATACAACCTAGCACTGACCTGCAAATTGCAAAAAACGTACGAAAATTTGAATTTCGCGGGCTACCTTGGAACATTCACCTTAACAAGTTTTCCTTCTCTTGCGGCTAGGTTTTGGCCTAGTTTTGGTTTGGTTTGGTGTTTTGGTTTTGGCCTGGTTGTCAAAAGGCATTTCCTTTTGGTTTTGGCCCAAAAGGAAATGACTTTTGTCAGCTCTTATACACCCTCAGGACGTAATGGTGACACTGAATTCTAAATCCGTCACCGCACGGATATTTTAAGAGTATTATGTATATACTAAACAGCACATCCCACATTTTGAACTATAGTAGATATTTTAAAATTGTATTGATTAAGTTTAATAAAATTAATTGGTTTACATAGCATGGCTCAGGTTCCCTTCGAACAGACTTTTCTGTCTCACAGTCTGTGAACACATTCAACTGTGACTCACAGTTGAATGTATTCTCAGAAAACTGTGGTACAAATCCTTTGTAGAATATTCCCACTGCCTTGGAGAATATTAAGTCACTGCCGAGATGCATTTTATTATGAATGCCAAACCTTATATCGATGGATGTTGTAACTCAATCACGTGAAAATGGCTAACTTTGCATAGTACTTAGGGTCAGCACCGACCAACGGAGTGGCGGCGAAGAGACTTATTCAGTAACAATTTAAATTCAACCTAATACGCTTCAGAATACTTTTACCTTTGTTTATGATTTCACAGAGGTCGAAATATAGCTAGGTTATCTCTTTTCCTTTTTTTATTGGTATCAAGAAACATCTACATTATTGTAGAGAAAACCTTGTTTGTAGTGTCTTAGAATATGCTTCCGTCGTTTAGTCACCACTTTATAGTTTACAATCTAATTGTATTGAGAGCCTACAAATATATGAATATTGAAGTCACCACCCCACTCTATCCTGAAGGTGTCGAAAACTTGATACGAAACCCTGTGCCAAACGGACAGCGTGGCACAGTAGCCTAATTACTCCCGTTGTTATAGGGGAGGCCCAACTCATCAGTGGGTCGTGTATGGGCTGAGTATTAGTGGTATTATATGTGTTATATTGGTTCATGTACCTGCCACCATAGCGGTGGCGGGAAAAAAGCTGCCCAATATGTGACAGATCGTTTGTCAAAGGGCCTCGCTGCGTCAAGAGACAAGAATTATAGTCCCGTAGGAGTTAGAGCGTTACGTGAGGACAAGACATGTTGCATTAAGGACACTCCAATTCATATAGATTACATGAAATCGACTTTGCATACAAACAAATTGTAATGGGAACAGCCAAGTCATGACATCAAAGTTTTGCTGATTTGGTTGTAGATAAAAAGTAGTAAGACTTTTTTTTAATTAAGTGAGTCTTATATTTCTTAGAGCACTGATTTAGTGAGACATGTGAAACTAAACCTAAGTTTATGTTAATGTCATGTCTTCAACAATAACATCGTGAAATTAAATATTAGCAAAATTGAAAAAATCTTTAGTTGTATTGATTTATTTTAAAGCGTACACAAACGTCTAGATATAGTATATTTCATTACAAGTGCGGAAAGGCTGTCATTACAACGAATTCCGACAAATGTCTACCCGAACCGAGGCGCAGCCGAAGGCGAGGCTTGACAGTCGGAACAAGTTGCAATGACGGTTCCGCACGTGTACTGAACGACTATTTTTAATACAGTTGCGAAAAAATGAAGCAATTTCATAAAATATTATAAACACAATAAACTCAAGTAACTAATCATTTCTGAAAAATGGCGCCGACCGTAGAATATAAGCAGGTTTTTTTTTTCTTCACCCATTCTGTAGGCAAAAGGAACAATGCCCATACAGCCAAGCCTTCAGATTTTTTTTATTGATATGAAATGAAATTTAATTAGATGAAATAAAACACATTCAATCAAATCATTAAATCTGATATTGAAACAAATTAGTACGTAGTTTCTTTTTAGAAATATACGTATTTGCATGAATCATAAAAACTTCTATGATTTTTTTTTAGTAAAAACTTCATGGTTGGTTTTTCCTTATAATAGACATTATTTTGACAGTTGGGAAAGAAAACGCACTAGTGCGGGAATGGTAAAGAAAAAGCACGCGTGTGTAATAGCCCACTTCCCGAACGCTATACGTCCCTGTGTGATGGGCCAGATTTCGATCCACCCCATCGTGATTCACAAATATATAAACAACAATCCGAAATATGCTATATCAATACTATGTATTAACTATTTATTTTATATAGGTACATATAATTAGTATTATGGTTAACTTACAAGTACATACTAGGAATGGGGCTAAGACAAGCACAGACTTGTTCATTCTAAACTATACCTATGTCTCCAATTCATATTCACCACGCCATGATTCCCACTTAAATAATTAAATACTTTAAACTAAAACAAAGTCCAATACATATTTAATTACAGGAATATATAAAACTATATACTTCAAAGTTCAAACGAATATGAGAAATGTACGGATTAAATAAAAATAATAAACCCGAGAAACAAGAAAAATATACGAAACATCCCGAACACCCGAAACATACTGAACACGCGAAACATACTGAACACGCGAAACATACTGAACACGCGAAACATACTGAACACGCGAAACATATTGAACACGCGAAACATACTGAACACGCGAAACATACTGAACACGCGAAACATACTGAACACGCGAAACATACTGAACACACGGATCTTACCAATCATACTAAATTATGAAAGAGACGAAGCTATTTTTGACGGAGAGGGGAGCTACTTTCGGGCGTGTTTATAAAAGGGGTCGCAAGGAACAAGGGACAGTTAGTCAACCGTTAATAGTTTTCTTCGTCGCGAATCGTTACGCTGGTCTTTTGTAGCCGCAACTCTGGACCCTGGAGTGCTGGCTGGCTGCTCGGTTTAGGACAGTACTGTGAATTAGCCTAGTATTTGATTCGCGAAACGTAACTCTTGTCGGATGTGTGCTAGTCGGTTTAGTGCTTAAACTAGTTTAGAACCTAGATTTCAGTGTTAATATAAACGTTCATAGGGCTCCGCGAGTGCTGTTCTTGTGTTAGTGCCTAAACCTTTGGATTACGGTTTGGATATATGGATTCAGGATCCTGATCTGGCAGCAGAACTTGGTGAGGACTTTCCAATTAGAGTGCATAACGTGATAGATCGAGGAATTATAGTAAAGACTAGACAGAAACCTAGTAGACTACTTAATGAGTTATTCCAGACATATTTGTAGCTATATTTACGGGAATACGTGTTTATTCACCAAGATATTACGATGTGCATTCATAGTAGTTAGTTTATGGCTTGTAGACTATTATTTTACGTTATTTCGGAATTTACTGTGTCGTCTAATGCCTATGTATGAACTAAGATCTATTTAGTATCCTAGACTTTCTCAGAGTACTACTTAAAACCTATCGAAACATTTATCTATATATGTAAGAAGTCGAAACCTTAACATTATCTTATCTATACTTAACCAAAGTTTCAAGGTTAAAACATTCAAATAATTACGTAAAATTTGAACATCATAAGCAATATGATACTACCTATTTGATGTGGTTGTGTACCTGGTTACCTGTCAGTACTGGGGAGTCAGTGGATTGTTCATAGAGAAAGAAATCTAGACTTAGAGATCAGTCTAATTATTAAATGCTCATGAGGAAAGCAACCACCTGTACAGTCAAATACCTGCTTAGCAAGAGTGCTTATGTGAGAGTATTAGAGAAGAAATCACACCATCAATCTGCAGTATCTGATTGTTCATCTACTACTAAATACCTAATACTTATTGTACTGAATAATCTCTGGGTACTCATGCTGTGGGTTGGCTGGGATGCATAACCATATCCAATGCAGTAGTGTGCTGTATTTCATGCTAGAGTCAAAGCATCATCATCGTCATCATCAGAACAATTCGTTGTACTTAGACGATATCAACAAATATATCTTCATTTTGTAGTACAATGAGTTGAGTCCTCTCTATTAAAATGGAGTAATAGATTTTGCATTTGCTATAGAGTTGCATTATTTGTAAGAATTGAAAGTCAGACCTTTCAATAATAAACCCCTGAGTAGAAGTAACCACAGAGTTTCTTACTGGCTCTTCTCTGTGGATGAACCAGTGGTAACGTTAGATTTTACAATAGAGTAATTAATTATTAAAGTAGTTTTAAAGAGAAATGAAACTACATAATTTGTGGAATATTCAACACAATTCTCCACAAATTGCGGGGTGGAGAGTGTCCAAGTCAGGCTAGTCGAAGCTCACAGGTTAAGGCGGGGAATTGGGGCCTTTTCCCTTAGTCCCGCTGCAAATATAATAATAAGTAGTTTCTTGATCTCTAGTGTTATACTCCAGATAGTATTATTTCTCTTGTTATGACTCTTGGTCTGATTTACTAGCATACTATGTGTTTACCATGATCTCTATAGAATAAAATATAGAAGGTATTTTAATTTAATGTAACACAAAGCTTCAGGTAATTTAATAAATACATTATTAGGTTAAGATTTATTAGCCTTAGATGTTATTTCAACCAACCATTCAACTACCTGGGTCATATAGGTTAGCTAGGTCATATAGGGTAGCTGGGTCATATAGGTTACCTAGGTCATATAGGTTAGCTAGGTCATATAGGGTAGCTGGGTCATATAGGGTAGCTGGGTCATATAGGGTAGCTGGGTCATATAGGTTACCTAGGTCATGCAGGTTATCTAGATCATATAGGTTATCTAGATCATATAGGTTATCTAGGTCATATATGGTCCCTAGGTCATATAGGTTCCCTAGGCCATATAGGTTACCTAGGTCATAACGGGTCTTCAGGTAATAGGGATGTCTAGGAAACTTACTTTAAACATCATTGTTTCACTAACACTTATATATCATTTAATCATACTTTATGTTTCCACACTAGGTTGCTTAGGTCATATATTGAAGTAGGGACAGTTAGGGAAACCTTTTGTAATATATATACCAATCCATCACTAAACGTTCTTAGGTTATAATGCGGCACAACATAAGGGTCCTCACTACTAGACAATCACTGGCCAATCTAATTTTAAGTTCAATCTAAGTTCAATCTAATATTAAGTTCTTATTAATGTTAAGTTTATTATTATTAAGTTCTTCTTTATTAAAGTTTATATTATTTATATATTATTTTATCTATTTATTAAGTTATATTTCATTTGAGTAAATTATATCGTTAAGTTAGGTTATATCTTTATTTATTATATATTTATTTATAAGTTGGTGAACCAAACGGTTGGTTCACCAACAACTCGTTACACCTGTAATATGCCACTTTTTGAGCAACTGTATTAAAAAAATATTTACGTAGCATATTACTAATTTATGGCTCCATGTGGAGTCCATATGTATAGTGGTCTTGGAAAATGTCTGTATATATCTTGCAAATATATACAGACATTTACAGGAACTATGCGTGATTGGAGGCTTCAGTCACGTTTCTATGTTAGATCCGCATTTAGCTTCCTCATTTACACTGATAGCTGTAAATGAGGAAGCTAAATGGAGCTTGGTGGAATGGTACTGCTGTCGGATAGTAAAAACTCTTCGAGTTCCAATCACTTTGAATGCTCATGCAATCAGCTATGGCAGTGGTTTAATGGTACCTACAGAGTTTCTCATCAAAGTCAAAGTCAAAAATTTATTTTGTATAGGTCACAATGGACAATGGCAAATTTTCAACACACTAATAAAAAAATACAATGCAAAGTAATACAGTTTAACGTCATTTCGGAACGCTTCTTCTTCTTCTTAGATTAATGGCTTGTCATGTTACAACAACATTACTCCGCCAATGTCACGTTGTACAGGTAAATGCAGGGGAAAGGAAAATATCAAAAATAATCTAAGTAATTTTGATTTTGCTGGTTTCATGTAGGATATAACTACTACTAGATATAACTACAAATTATGTTAATATAATTTCGGAACGCGACCACTGCGGAGAATAACTGCCAAGATACTCAGAGGGCTTGTCACTGTCATTTAAAGTTGTGTAATAAAGAGTTCATAATTAAATAAAAGCTGTTGAAGTAATTATATCGCCTATTGTTACTTTAAACTACATACAGGAACCCCTGCTGAGTCGGGCCTCCTCCAATTGCATGGAGGCTAATTAGCCGACGGGTTGGCACAATTTAAAAGCGATTTAATTTAAACATGGTGACATTTAGGTACGATGGTTCCAACCCGTGGCCTCTAATCCAAACTATATTCTTTAATTATTTTCGTTAAAATTTATTTTCGTGTGGTGACGGATTTAGAACACATAGTGTCACCACCCTGTCCTGAGTGTGTTGTAAGAGCCGACAAAAGGAAATGATAAGGCCGAAAACCTAGCCGCAGGAGAAGGAAAATTTGATACGTAGCCCCATGGCAACCTGTCTGGGCAGCGTAGTATTTTTGTTAGGTGACGGATTTAGAATACACAATGTCACCAACCCACACTATCCTGAGAGTGTGGGTTGGCGAATAAAAGAATGCAAGAGGCAGATCATCTAGCCGCAAAAGAAGGAACTTGATACAAACCCTAGGCTTTCTTGGAGGGAAATTAGTCTACAGCGTAGCACAGTAGACCAACTTCCCTCCATGAAATTGGAGGAGGTCCGACCGTGGGTCTTTTATGGGCTGAAATGATGACGCATAGATGTGGTTTCTATCAAATTAAAATCCGACGGTTGACATGGCGATGATTCTGATTAAAGGAATACCAGAGAATTTTATATCCCATTGAAATTAAATACCCGAGAGATATTTGACCTTTATATTCTTTTTCGTGGAAAGTTCTAATGAATACCCAGCCGTTTTGGAGTAGTCGGGCACGTGGATCTGTGGGGCGCGAGTAACCGACCCACTAAAATCCATTCTCGACTACCTTACACCGAACATTCGCCAACTCAAGGACCTTATGGTCCGTTGCAACGGTTTAGGGCACGGAGTGTAACTTTGGAGGCAGAGGAGTCCCCGGAGCCCGAAGTCACCACGACGCTGAGCAGCTATGGCCCAAATGGCTTTTAGCCACCTCACCACAGCAAGGTGGCAGCACGGTCGATGGGGATGGGCCTTGCCCCCTTTATGCATCCTACTTTTAGTTAGTCATCATCATTTCAGCCAAAAGACGTCCACTGCTGGACATAGGCTTTCCACAAAGGCCGGTCCTGGGCCGCCCACATCCACTGCTTTCCGGCGACCTTAACCAGGTTTCTGCCCCATCGGGCGTCGGTCCTGCGAGCTATGTGCCCTGCCCACTGCCACTTAAGTTTGGCAATCCGGTGGGCTATGTCGGTGACCCTGGTTTTCCTGCGTATCTCCTCATTTCTGATTCGATATCGCAGGGAAACTCCGAGCATAGCCCTCTCGATTGTCCTTTGGGTGACTTTGAGCCTTCTGATGGAGCCCATTGTGAGCGACCACGTGGGTGGGTTAGTTAGTAGTTCATTTGAAATCGCGGGGGCAGTACATAAACATGTAATTCACGAACACAAATGACACCCAGACTCAGAGCAAGTGCCACTGGTATAAAAAGACACTTGCCCGACCCAGGAATCGAACCCGGGACCCGTTGATCCAAAGGCGGGACATCTAACCTCTACACCAACGAGGCAGACTCTAGTCTAGACCAATTATGACTTTCCTTATTTTACCAGGCTGCCAGTACTGAGAATATATTAAACTGATATGGGAAAACGATCCGGCGGATCTCCACAATATAATGTCGACTAAGCATTTTTCTATTCATGAGTTCCCGGTTGTAGTACGTGCCTGCGGTATTTATGGCTATTCGGGCTATTCAGAAATAGATTATATTATTTCATTGTGCTTTCATATTTATCTTACAATGTATTTTATTCTACTTTGGTGATGGATTTAGATTAAATAATAAATATCCTTGGACATTTCACACAACGCCATCTCGTCCCAAGCTAAGCAACTTAATGCTTGTTTTATGGTAACGAGATGGATGATAAACTACTTAAATACATTTTTTTTTTTGTAAATACATACATATTATAGATAGAAAGACACCCAGACCCGGGACAAATACTTGTAGGTCGTACAAATATTTCTTCCGTGCGGGGATCGAACCCGCGACATGCTGCGCAGCAGTCGATCGGTCAACCGACAAGCTACAAAAGAAGGAAAACTTGATACGAAACCCTGCGCCAACCCGACTGACCAGCGTGGCACAGTAGGTTAATTACCCTCCATGTAACTGGAGGAGGCCCGACTCAGTAGTGGGTCATTTATGGGCTGAGTCGTAGTAGTAGTCATCATTCTTTCATTTCAGCCAAAAGACGTCCACTGCTGGACATAGGCCTCCCCCAAGGATCTCCACAAAGGCCGGTCCTGGGCCACCCGCATCCACTGCTTTCCAGCGACCTCAACCAGGTCGTCGGTCCACCGTGTGGGAGGCCTACCAGCACTGCGCCTTCCGGAACGCGGTCGCCACTCGAGGACTTTTCTGCCCCATCTGGCGTCGGTTCTGCGAGCTAGTAGTAGTATTAATAGTAGTATTTAGTGTCTAGTTTTATTATTTTTGTATATTCTTGCCACAATAAATATTATGTCTTATGTCTTATTTTATTAGAAAGTTTACAATTGCTTTATTAGCCTTCTGCGCTTCTGCGCTATTATCATTCCAGCCCATAAACAACCCGCTACTGAGCTGGGCCACCCCCATATTTCCAAATGGAGGAAAATTAGCCTACTTTGCCACGCTGGCAAGATGGGTTGGCACAGGGTTTGTTTCCTTATCTTAAGGCTTGGTGGTCTGTCTCTTGCATAATGTCTGCCTCGTTGGTCTAGTGGTTAGATGTGCCGCCTTTGGATCAACGGGTCCCGGGTTCGATTCCGGCGTCGGGCAAGTGTCTTTGTCTAAACCCGAGGCACTGGCTCGGAGTCTGGGTGTCATTTCTATCTATAATATGTATGTATTTACAAAAAAAAAATGTATATAAGTAGTTTATCCATCTTGTTACCATAACACAAGCATTAAGTTGCTTAGCTTGGGACTAGATGGCGTTGTGTGAAATGTCCAAAGATATTTATTTATTTTTATTTTATAATAAAAATGTCACCAAATCATACCATCCTGAGGGTGTCGTAAGAGCTGATTAAATGAACTGTGCTATGTTGTAATGATCACAATTGAAGTTGACAGCCTTGGTAACCTTCAAACACTTCATAGTTCAGTTCCAGAAGTATGTCACACGCATGTCACTAGCATTTGTAGTACAGTAGTACAGTGTGTAAGTACTTTTGAATTTAGCAGATTAATACTAGCTTGATTGCCTTGTTGGTCTAGGGGTTGGATCACCGGTTTGATTTCGGGGTCGGGCAATTGTCGTAGTGTAAACCATAGGCACTTGTTCTGAGTCTAGGTGTAATTTGTGAAAATTAAATTAAAAATTAAATTCGGAACCTTGCCTGGACTCCTTTAAATAATTTATTTTAGTATTAAAGTTTTAGGTTAATTGGTATTTTAAGTCTTGTTTTATTACTTAAGTTAGTGTTTATGTAAGTACATATTACTTAAGTTCGTGTTTATGGAATTAAATATTATGTATTTGTGAAATCTGGAGTATACTGGCCGGTTGCGGTCAATGACGATATGAGATCTGTCACATTTTTGCAGTTGTCAATTAAATATTGTCCGAACAATGAAACGTGTTTTTAATAATTTCTATTTATATCAGCGGTTATATTAGTGGCGACGAGGATAAAAAATTATTGCAAGATGTCCTTAGGAAAACTGGAGGCTTTCAGAGTGGATTCCGGGGACTGGTCGCAATATGTAGAGCGTTTAGAGATGTACTTTAAAGTTAACGGCGTGAAGAAGGATATGTGGCTGCCTACGCTTATTACTGTGATGGGTGAGCAATGTTACGCACTTTTAAGCAGTTTAGCCTATCCTGGGAAACCGACTGAATTGTCGTATGACACGGCCGTGGATACTTTGAGACATCATTTGCAACCTCGATTTTCAATTACCGCTGAGAGGTATCGTTTCAGGCAGCGTAGGCAGAAAGCCGGTGAATCGATTGCCCAGTATATTATGGAATTAAAGAACTTATCGAAGTTTTGTAATTTTGGATGTTCCTTGGAAGAAAATTTGCGTGATCAGATGGTTTGCGGCATCGTTAATGATGTATTTCGGCAGAGGTTATTCGCTGAAGATAATTTAGATTTCCACTCTGCTATGAAATTAGCTTGCGCTTTAGAATCAGCTGAGCAAGATGCGGCGTCGGTTTGTCGCCCGGACGCACAAGTTAACGCTATGAAGCTGAGACCTAAAGGGGGGAAGAGCGTTTCATTTTCACGTGCTAGTAAGAGTGGTGTTGGGAATTGCACAGTATGCGGGTCCGCAGGGCATGTAAGCGTTCACTGCCGCTATAAGCACTTTATTTGTAGTAAGTGCAAAGCAAGAGGTCATCTGAAGAGGGTGTGCCCTCATAAAAGCAATGTGAATCATTTTGAAGCTGATTTAGATGGCCATGAAGATTATACTGCTGATGACCAATTCCAAGAGAACACTAGTTCTGAAGAGTTGGAAGAGGAACTGCATCAAATGAGTTTAAGTAGTTATAAGCCGGTGAGTTTGAATGTAGTTGTTGGTGGAGTACTTCTTAAAATGGAAGTTGACACTGGTTCAGCAGTTTCTTGCATTGGTTTTGATACTTTTAAAAGATATTTTTCCACGTGGTCACTGGAAACGAAACATAAAATGGTTTTTAAATTTTATAATGGCTATACGATTAAACCTTTAGGTGTGTTTAAGCCCTTGATACAGTATAAAAATACGTCTAAAAATTTAGAGTTATTTGTCATTGAAGGCGGTACAACTTGCTTACTCGGTAGACAATGGTTATGTGAACTGAAAATTGAAGTACCATATTTTATAAACAATGTAAAGGAGTTAGTCGATAAATCGGAAACCCATAATTTAAACATTATGCTTGACAGATATAGCCAGTTATTTGATGGCAAGCTCGGGCTTTTCACCGGTGGTAAGGCGCAGCTGCGTGTGCGAGACGGAGCGACACCAGTGTTTTGCCGTGCGAGGCCGCTACCATACGCTTTGAAGACTCAAGTGGATGCGGAGCTGGATGCCATGTTGCGTGACGGTGTAATTGAACCGGTGGATAGCTCGGATTGGGCGACGCCGTTGGTGCCGATCCGTAAGGCTGATGGTAGTTTACGAATTTGTGCGGATTACAAGGTAACGTTGAATCCTGTCTTGCTGGTCGATAAGTTTCCATTGCCCAAAATTGAGGAGTTATTGGTCAGCTTAAATGGAGCTGTATGCTTCTCAAAAATTGATTTATCCCAGGCCTATAATCAGATTGAGTTAGACGAATCAAAATATTTGACAGTGGTGAATACCCACAGAGGCCTTTTTAAGTATAATCGTTTAGTGTTTGGTTTGTCTTCGAGTCCGGGTATTTTTCAACGAATTATGTCAAACTTATTGAAGGATATTCCGGGGGTAGAGACTTTTTTGGACGACGTAATTATTGCTACAAAAGGGGGGCGTTGTGAGCACGTCGCAACTTTAGAAAAGGTTTTATTTCGTTTACAAAGCCATGGATTGAAACTTAAGAAAGCTAAATGTTCATTTTTAGTTCCGGAAGTTAAGTATTTAGGCTACGTAATTTCTAAAGAGGGCGTGAAGGTGGATAGCGATAAGGTACAGGCAATTGTAGGGATTTCTCGTCCAAATGACGTCACTCAATTACGGTCGTTCTTAGGGTTAGTTAATTTTTATGCGAAGTTTGTTAAAAATATTAGCAATATTCTGTCTCCATTATATGAATTACTTAAAAAGAAAGTTGTATGGCATTGGTCGAAAGAGTGTGAAACGTCCTTTATTAAAATTAAAAACATTTTAGTCAGTGCTGAGGTGTTAGCGCGCTATGACCCTAATAAGCACGCAATTTTGACGTGTGATGCTTCTTCGAAAGGTATTGGGGGAGTTTTAACTCAACCGGATATACATGGTTCTGAACGGCCAATTGTATACGTGTCTAGAGCCCTTACGGCTGCGGAGAAAAACTATTCTCAAATAGACAGAGAAGCTCTGGCTATTGTTTTTTGTTTAAAGAAGTTACATCAATACTTATATGGTAGACGGTTTACACTTAGAACGGATCACAAGCCTTTAGTCAGTATTTTTGGTCCCAAGCATGGCATTCCAACTATGGCTGCTAGTCGTATGCAGCGATGGGCGATTATCTTAGCGGCGTATTCGTATGATATAGAATATATTAGTACGGATAATAATAGTGCTGACGGGTTATCGCGTTTACCCGTGGAAGGTGGTGATTCCGAAAATTCTGTTGTGGATCTTCCCGAACAGACCTACCTTCATTTTGCACAGAGTGAATTATTATTAGATTATAATGTAATTAAGAGGGAAACATCACTTGATTCTATACTAAGTAGGTTGTTATTTTATTTTAATGAGGGTTGGCCCGAACACAACGAAATAAGAGAATTTCAACCATATTTTAATCGGAAAAATGAACTTTATGAAGAGCTGGGTTGTGTTATGTGGGGCCACAGAGTTGTTATACCTCAGAGTTGTAGATCTAGGGTACTAGATGTTTTGCATGAATCTCATATGGGTATAAGTAAAACCAAAGCAATGGCGCGTAGTTACGTGTGGTGGCCGGGCATCGATGAGGCTGTGGAGTCTCTATGCAGGCGCTGTGAGGTGTGTGCAGGGGAGGCCGATGCACCAGCAAGGACGGTAGTACCGTGGCCCATGCCGGCGAAACCGTGGTCGCGAGTTCACTTGGACTTTCTTGGTCCAATTTTCGGTAAAATGTACCTTGTTTTGATCGATGCGAAGACCAAATGGATTGAAGTTTATCCTGTTGCAAGTACCGCATCCCGTTATACTCTAAATATTTTGCGTGAAGTGTTCGCAAGATGGGGCTTGCCGAGACAGCTAGTGAGTGACAATGGTCCGCCCTTTACTAGTTCTGAATTTTCACTTTTCAATTCTAGTAATGGAATCGAACATATTTTCTCAGCGCCTTATCACCCAGCTTCTAACGGAGTGGCTGAAAATGCGATTCGCACGATCAAAAGGGTCATTCGTAAGGCAGTACGCAATAAGGAAGATATACCCAATTTTTTGAATACATTTTTACTGCATTATAGGAATACTAAACATTGCACTACTGGGGAAAGCCCGGCATCCCTTATGTTAGGTAGAGGTTTACGCACCAAACTAGATTTGTTAAGGTTTGATAATAGCTTAGTTTTACAAAGTAAGAAACACGAGGGTTTTAATAATGACAAACATCGATTTTTCAAAGCAGGTGATGAGGTATGGTTGCGCCAATTTCTTAAAGGGGGTGATAAGTGGATACCTGGAACAGTTTCGAAAAGATTAGGCGCAACTGACTATACAGTTGTCAACAGCGCCAATAAAGAGTTTCATAGACATATCGACCAGTTGAGACAGAGGTTTTCAGCGCAACCTGACATGACTTTATATCCTACCGAAAATTCCTATCGTTCTACACATAGCTCTTTAGCGTGTCCATTACCGACCTCTGGGCAGCAGAATGCTGCAGTGGCGTTGGTTGGACCAAGTCCTTGTACGAGCACAGGGCATGCGCAGTTATCTACGGATTCCGTAAATTCTGGTGCTGTTACGCAACATGGATCCCCGTCCTCCACTCTTTATCAGCCTGCGGTTGTTTGTTCTCCGTCAGCACTTGCAGCTGAGTCGCCAATTTTTTCTACTCCTCTTCAGTCTAGACCTATACGCCAGTGCCGTCAGAATAACCCTCCTAGATATAAGTTTTGATATTTGTTTTGTTTTTTTCTACGTACTCTGGTATACATGGGCTTCTACTTTTGTAAGGGGGGGATAATGGAGTATACTGGCCGGTTGCGGTCAATGACGATATGAGATCTGTCACATTTTTGCAGTTGTCAATTAAATATTGTCCGAACAATGAAACGTGTTTTTAATAATTTCTATTTATATCAGCGGTTATATTAAAATCCATGTTTGTAAACAGTAGAATGCGTTTACGCGAACTTGTGGCGCCCCAAGCGCGTCGTGTGAGGGTATACCGCTGGGGTTTTAGTGGGTAGACGACTCTTGGGTAGACGACCCTTGTCGGAGTCCCACATAATCACCGACCTCTCCCCCGGGGGGCGGTGGTATGCACAAAGAATTTCCCCAGCGACAACAAAAAAAAAATGTTTCGGCTTTTATACGAGTATACCCTTTAAACTGGTTTATCGTCTGTATGATAAAGCGTCTCCATCATTTTGATGTTCCAATTATATTGTCAAAGGTACTAATAAAGTTCGCACCAATACATTGGTTTCCCTTTCAATAAAACACTGGAAGGTGGCGATTTATTTCCCCATTTTCAGGGCCGCCTGTTATAAATCAATCGGCTTTGATCGAATGAATTTTGCCCTTTATTAGATAACAGGAAGCCTTAATTGGTAACATAAATCCATATGTTAGAATTTGTAACATAATTTAATTTACCCGCAAAGTATTCGTATTTCTATCTTGGTACATGTTTTATGGTGAAGGATTTAGAATAAACAATGTATCCAACCCATACTCTCCTGAGGGTGTCCTGAGAGACGACTAAAGGAACGAAATAGACAGACAGATCCTAGCGGCGGCTAGGATTTAGAGATGGAAAACTTGATACAAATCCTGTGCCAACCAGTTATGCCAGCGTGGCACAGTAGGCTAATTCCCCTCCATGAATTTGGAGGAGGACCTGTGGGTAATTAGCCTACTGTGCTACGCTAGCCAAACGGGTTGGCACAGGGATTTATATTTTGTTTTCCTGTTGTCGGGTCTAACGACACCCTCAGGATTGAATGGGGTGATGAGACTATGTATTCTAAATCCGCTACCACAAGGGCTAATCAGAATATTATACTATTTCATCAGAAGTTTATTTTACTACTAGCTACTAGTGTTCTATAGAAGCTTTTTTTTTAAAAGAGTTGTGAACCAAATACTAAATAGGCATTAAAAATAAACAACAGTTTAAAGTCGGTAACATTCGTAAAAACACACGACCGAATGCAGACATTTTTTTTAAGTCGGTATAAAACGGTGTTTGTATAGGTAGGTAAAGCTTTATGCTTCGTTTCGACTAATAGAAACATTCTTTACATTCTTCTTCAGGCAAAGCAGTACATGTCAGCATGTGATAAATGTTACCGGGTCATTAATACTAGCCACTTACACTAATCTGTTTAGAGTGAGGTCAAAGGAATCCATCCCGTGTCTTCTACGATGAAATAGGTTACAAGTATTGTTTCGGGTTGTGGTAAATTCCGAAACAAAAATTCTAACGGATTTTCAGTGAGCGTGGGCAATTCTTGTAATTTACAAACAATGTTGGTCACACTTGTATATATTTCCATTGACCTATTTACTCGTTCTACAAGTAGTGAATAGTTTTAGACAAAACAACAAACGGTATCATATTATTTGGTCGCGACTTAATCGGGCTTAACATCTCAAGTTGCACAAAGTATTTTAAACTTTAGAATTAAGAGTTTAATTGGAAATGTTTTAAAAGTCCCTTGATTAGGACAGACGCGAACTTCTCCGATAAACAATGTGGTGATGCGGCGATTTTTAATTGAGATTTTGTTCGGAATAAACTCATTGATGCTCATTTGCATATTTATTGGAGGCATTTACCTAATAAAAAGTTAGTCTGCCTGGGAATGTATATCGTAAACCTGAGCTCAATTTAATTGTCTCCTTCGCATTCCAGTATTAAATGAGTAGGTAGTGGAAATAACTAATTACGTTTAAAGAAATAGTAATATACCGTAAGTCCAACTTATAATTAGAAAAATCACATTTCATATAAATTATGTAGTTCTGGATGTACATGGATGTACCGTTACGTGTTATTCAATAATACATACTACTACTACAAATCACATTAACGACCCACTAATGAGTCGATCCTCCTCCAAATTCATGGAGAGATAGTAGCCTACTGTGCCACGGTGGCAAGACGGGTTAGCACAGGGTTTGCATCAAGTTTTCCTTCTCTTGAACACAAAGCAGACCACGTTCCTTTAGTCGGCTCTTATGACACCCTCATGTCGGTGTGGGTTGGTGACATTGTGTATTCTAAATCCGTCACAACACGGACAATCACTCCGGATAAATACTGGTATAAGCCAGATCATGTTAGAGTAATGCCAACTAAAATGAAAATCGAACATACGCACGAAATAAACATTCAAATGGAAATAAACGAATTTGTATTAAAAGTTATGATTTATATTCGTATTTGTTAAGAGCAATTTGAACCCTTGAATCGACTGTATTTAGTAACTATATTAATCTCAATTAAAATAAGATTTTAATCAAATTTTTGGTTGTTCAATAACCCGAATATCAGCTCATATTGACTTCTGTTGGCGATTAATCTTGCCCCGATTAACAGATGCGATTTTGTTTGAAGCCTCATAGTGGCTCATCAATAAAACATTTGTCTTTGTAACCTTTTATCGAGATAAAATGATGTAGAATGTCAACTCTGCTAAAGCGGTTGTTAATATCTATTAGAATATTTCTGGTTTTATTGACACGTATATAACTCACAAATACTCGTGTAGGTATTCTACCTTAACTAATACTACTATTAATCAGTATTCAAATTATGCATGTACATACATTTCGGAGATTCATTTTTAGGTTCATTTTTACGCATCACGCATGACGTGTAAAAGTCCTTCAAACTTTAAAAGAACAAAAGAAACCTGTTTTATGTATAAAATAAATTAACAATAAATGACACAACATATTAAAATGCTATTGAACACTGGAGGCCCAGTATCAAACCACATTTGCTTGATGTATGCCAACAAGGAGGATTACAATTTTGTACTGCGAGTCATAAATGGTTTGTGACAAAATTTGCATTGCTTACTACTTAATGACTGGATTATATCAGAAGCCAGTTATAATAAATAATAATAATAATAAATATCCTTGGACATTTCACACAACGCCATCTCGTCCCAAGCTAAGCAACTTAATGCTTGTGTTATGGTAACGAGATGGATGATAAACTACTTATATACATTTTTTTTTTGTAAATACAAATAATATTATAGATAGAAATGACACCCAGACTCCGAGCCAGTGCCTCTGGTTTAGACAAAGACACTTGCCCGACCCCGGAATCGAACCCGGGACCCGTTGATCCAAAGGCGGCACATATAACCACTAGACTTGATCTACTGTTTTAGATCCGCTTTGTAAGTTTTCCCAACTGCCCGAAATGACTATCATTTTGTTCACGAGGCGATCCAATATGCAGATGAGTATAAGATAATATACTTTATTGAATCTCGTTATGCTCTGTTGATTACCATGGGATTTCAGAGAAAGGTTTGCCTTATTTTCTTCATTATTGAGGTCATATTCTCTTGGTCTTCTGCCAATTCGTTGAATTTGGAGTTTAACTTACGGTTAATTCATTAGATTGCTATGATGACACCCGTCGATACTAACACACATCTTAATCTTCTAGAAACCTTTTCTTCTGTACGAAATAATTTGTAAATCCTTAAGTATTGTTACAGGCTAAATAGAAAAACACGAGCATAGAGGATATCGGGTAGACCCGTTAACGTAACAACATAGAAAAAGAAAACCATTTATTTATCACACTCACACAAGACATTGTCTTATAATCATTAAAATAAAATAATAAAAAATGAACCTGACAAAATGGACTCATCTAAGCTATAAGCCAAGTTGGCGTTGGTCTTCCGATGACTCCATTTAGTAATATCACGGAAATAAATCTATGTGTAAAAACCATAAAATAGTAACTACATAAAAAGGGTCAGGGAGGGGTAAAAAATAACATCACGTGATTAATGGACAGCCCCTAATACACTTAATTTATAAAATAGTAAAAGACTTGGTTTGTAGCACAACTGTCTGTATTTTCCAAGATCAGTTATGGCACGGGGCCCAAATTGTTATTTTATATTAACGTGCCTATCAGACACAATGCAATTGCTGGCATTAATCTGCTATGTAGAAAACTTTATACCAACTGCTTCTGTAAAAGCGTGTGGCGTACGTCTCGAACTTATTTATTTATTTATTCGTAGCAAATACATAGATTGGTTACATTGAGTGGAATAGCGCAACATAAACTCATTCGAGCTTTTCTGTGCGCTAGTATCGTCGTTTAAAACTAGATCTTCTCACAAAGTAGTCACAAATTAGTTTTCTTACAATATGAAGGTACTTAAAAATTAAACAGAATTACAACTGACAGTATAGTATTAGTTAGTTCGAATCGACTATCGGTAGCACATTCAATGTATCGATTATTTCGACTCTATTAAATTAGCAAGTTGTCTCAGTTGGTTATTATAATGTTGTTAGGATAGTTATATTTCTACATTCCATTGTCTTCTTTTATTAAATCTGCTCCTTTTTCTGCTACCATCATAACTGCTGCAGCGATATTTCCACTCACAGTTTTCGGAATTATACTGGCATCAATAAATCGAAGTCCGTTGACACCTCTTACTCTTAACCTGTCGTCAACAACGTCTTTTTCATTTGGGCCCATACTACAAGTTCCAGCTAAATGCCACTGGGTGGTAGCGATATTCAGAACTTGACATTTCCAGTAATCGTGACTGCCAAAGTTATGATCGGCGCACTGCTGAATATTATAATCAGTAATTGTCACATGTGTGCTTTTAAAAAACGTTGTGTTAACAATGCTTAAATAATCTTCAACATATAATGCATGTTTCTCTAAGTCTGTTGCATTTGAAAAGTATCCCGTGTACACAAGAAGATTATCTTCTGGGTTAGTACTTTTCAATTTTAAATATCCTCTTGATTCTGGATGTAAGTTTACTATTATTGCCAATATGGTATCTCTATTTTGTCCAGCATCCGCCATAGCAATACATATTGAATCATCTAGTCCTAAAACAAAAGAGCACAGTAACGTGGAAACTATTGTTCCCGCGGGAAATAAATACAAAGTTGTCTGATAGTCAGGGATTGTATTAGTCTTATTAAGTGCACTAAACCCCATTATTGTAGGAATCGGAAATGTAGTAATGTTACCAAGCGTATCGGCAAATTGCTGAAGAGAGGGTTGAGAAACATTTGTGGAAATAGTTACAGTTGCTATCGTGTGGTCCCACATCTTTTGACCAACGTTGGGGGAGTCGTGAATCACTGTGATATTGAATGATTTTAAATCTTCCTTGGGTCCAATTCCAGATAGCATCAACGCCTGAGGAGATCTTAGAGCACCGGCTGATAAAATGATTTCTTTGTTAGCTTTCAAAGTAATTATTTTATTATTTGATGTTGTAACTTCAACAGCAATAGCTGTGTTATTGTCATCGATCAAAACGCGCCTTCCTAATGAGTTGCGTAGAAGAAATAAATTGGGACGATGTTTAATTGGTGCAATAAAAGCAAGAGCGCTGTTTTGACGTACTTTATCAATTGTATATTGCGGTAAACCAAAACCCATTTGATTGTGACCGTTGAGGTCTAAAAGAATATCATTTCCCCCTTCTTCCAGAGCAGCTAGATAATTTCTGGCCGTGTATAGGTAATCAGGTTTCGTGACGTGAAGGTAACCGTTGTCGTTATGTAAGTCAGCTGAATCGCTTGCCAGGATATCGGGATCCATTAATCGTTCACTTTTCTTGAAATATTTAAGTGCTGAAGTCCAATTCCAGCCTTCATTCCCTAGTTCATCCCAATCGTAGTCTCCTTTGTTACCCCTTACGTAGAGCATTAAATTAGCTCCGGTGCTGCCTCCGACCATTTTGCCTCTAGTCAAGTGTACGGTTTTATCTCTGTGTGCTTGACTGGAATAATCGTCATTATAACTATCTTGATTCCAATCTGCCGGTGAGTACGTAACCAATGGGAATGCAGCAGGAATCTGTAAGAGGAATTGAAATTAGATAGTTCAAATGTATTTCTTTATATTTTATCTTTTTATGTAGCATGGAGCTCTCACATCGGAGTATGCCTTTGGTAAGTCACCGGCTTCTATAAGTAGCACGGTCCAGTTTGATATCTCCGTCAATCGGTTAGCGATAACACATCCGGCAGCACCCGCCCCTATAATAATGAAGTCGAACTCTTGACCATCTGAAATTATTGAAACCATATCAGATTTATTATTCGTCTTCTCAACCTTATATGATCTACTTTAGAGGCGATCATCATAACAGGATAATAATTGGCCCCATCTCCTGCGGGTTATTTAGTACAAGCTGAGGGCGTCTCAGTAGGCCGCTTTCCAATAGTCTCACCCATTTGAGCGGGAAATAGCACCAAAGGTAAAATGCGTTCACGCGAACCAATGGTGATCCATCAAGACGTAGTGAAGGGCTTACTACTGGGGCATTTGTGAGTGGCCAGGTCATACTGCGTCCCACAGCCATGTATAATAGCGGACCCCACCCTCCAAGATCAGCGGTATGCATCAAATATTTCCTCGGCGAGAAAATCATTCTTTTATGTGGACTGTTCCTCCCCATACTGGTAGGTTTATTTATCAATCCAGTTCTTTCAGTATGCTTATACGATATGCCCCTAGATGAAATGAGGTGGAGGCCGGGAGATCTTTAGCCTGTGAAGATTAAACTTACCTATTACTGAGGCTTGTTCAGGATACTTATCAACATTTGAAAAAATATTTGATGCCAGTCCAAGAATGGTTTGAAGCGTTAAGGCCACTGGAGTCGATAACGCTACTTCTACTGTCGACAGATTTCCTAAACCTAAATCTTGTAGGAAACTCATCCTGAAAACGTATGAATTATCTTTTAAAATTAAAGAACACAACTAGACAAGATTACAGAACACTCTTACGGCGGTGACACAACGTATTTTAAACCCAAATAATGAACAAAAAATTTTATGATTTTGGTCAATGCAGATAATTAAGCGAGCTACACTTACGTGTCAGGTGCTGCCGACTTTCGGCAATAACTAACTTCATACAGCGCGTGTCTTTTGTACACGGTTTTCTGAATATTTGAACAGAGATAGTGAGGGGACATGTGGGTACTACTTTATGTTAACGTTATACCACTTAGGAATTAAATGAATAATTAAAGTGAAGTTTAGAAATTTAAACAGAGAAGGTAGTCGTATCAATGTTCGGACTATGCTATGCTATACAAAGAACAACAATAATTTAGAAACTAGATTTAACGGTCCAGTTATTTAGTTATTTTTTTTAATTCAAATACGCTTGTAAACGAAGTTGTTAACTCTATATCCACTGTACCTAATACGACTACTACTGCTCAGCCCGCAGATGATCCACTTTTCGAGCCATTTATGAAGGAAAACTTGTTAAAAAAAAGTGTCAACCCATCTTGTCAGCGTGGGACATTAGGCTAATTATCCTCCTTCTGACTGGACACCGTAGTGGGTAATTTATGGGCTGAAATGCTGATGATGAAGTGATAACCGTGCCATAAATAAATGTGGTTATTTTTTTATAGTGTTATCGGTATTATTTCCCAATACTAATAGTCTAAGATCCCACTGCAGGATTACTACGCTCATCTGTTATAAGCTAAAAACCATTTTTTTATGTTTATTTATGATTAGGAGAATATATATCTACCAGGTTGCCTATCCAAAATTGGCCGCAAGTATCTTTGAATAAATTCTGAATTTTAGATTTTTGGAAAAGAATTACGTTCACTTGTTATATCAATAAAAATAGGTCTACAGCATGGCAATTTATATAAAGATTCTAAAAAATCACGGTTGCCCTTCCTCGCTTGGCCGCAAGTCTTGGCAACCAGGGTGTAAACAGGTATGATTTCGACATTTTTTTCGACGTACATTTTTTTTAGTTGCGCATCTAAAACAACCATGATAATTTAAATTGTGGTTTGATATTTATAAAACGGTTTAAATGTTATATTAAAAATATTCTAATTCTTCTTCTTCTGCCTGGCGTTAATGTGGTTTAAGACATTTATTTCCCCTAAAGAACACAGTTCACTTAGCCATTCCCAGCCATTGCCAGGGATGATTGGACTGACTCGTCTTGCCCATTTAGTATTTGACTGAGGTTGGTTTTACGCTGGGCGACCAGCTGTCTGACCCCCACAACCTTACGAGAGGGAAACCAGGTTCGCCAGAGGCTCGCCCGTCGGACAGCTGGCAATCGCTATTCTCGTCTGACAAATGATGTTACGCGCTAACTCTCTTTCACTCTACCTTAAATATGTATCATCTTTAGCAGCCGGCAACCCTTATTTGCGGCCGGATTTAATTAAGCAACCATTTATCATAATTCATAGAAAAAAAATAGCTTTAATTTGATATATGATTAATAAATATACGTTATGAACGTATAAACGTGTCGAAATCATACCTCTTTACACCCTGGTTGCCAAGACTTGCGGCCAAGCGCGGAAGGGCAACCGTGATTTTTTAGAATCTTTATATAAATTGCCATGCTGTAGACCTATTTTTATTGATATAACAAGTGAACGTAATTCTTTACCAAAAATCAAAAATTCAAAATTTATTCAAAGATACTTGCGGCCAATTTTTGATAGGCAACCTGGTAGATATATATTCTCCTAATCATAAATAAACATAAAAAAATGGTTTTTAGCATATAACAGATGAGCGTAGTCATCCTGCAGTGGGATCTTAGACTATAAGAATATATCGATATATGTCAAGGTACTTGAAATAAAAAAAAAATTAAACCACTTGTTTCACACCTGTGTAATTTAATATTTACAAATATGACTCGCAATCATATATATTCATAATGACGACGTCCGATAATTTCGTCAATATCGCGTATATCGTGAAGTGGCTCTATAAAATATTTCAGTATTTTCAACCGACTTCCATGGTCCTAAATTTTTCTGTAGTATGTGTTTTATTATTGTTTATATCTTTTGTGATTTTGCTTAGCTTGGGACGAGATGGCGTTGTGTGAAATGTCCAAGGATATATATTAAATGTTTGGCAATCCTGTGGTATATGTCGGTGACCCTGGTTTGCCTGCGTACGTCCTCATTTCTGATTCGATCTCGCAGGGAAATAGCCCTATTTAGCATTGCTAAATAGCATAATATGCTTAATACTATTTACATATCGAGAAATGATAATATAATAAAAGTACCAATAAAAGTATTGAAAGACGTTTGATTACTTACGTGTCAACCTCCGTCTCAGTTTTGGAATGATTTTTAAACATGTCTGCTAGGGCCTTTTATAAACCAAATGTTTAAATTAGTTTAGCAGCAAACCAGGAGTATGTATTGACCTTGTTATTTAGTTTTAAAGATGGATCGATAATAATTCGTGGGTCGTCGGCAATGAATGGTCTGATTTCGTTCCGCGGGTGTTGTAAAAGGCGACTATAGGAACACAAAAGGGAAATAAGCTAGCCTTTTTTTTACGTCAACCGCTATACGCCAGCCGGGTTATGTGGGACTCCGGGGCGCGGTAAGATGGTAACGTGGATGCTCCTCAACCCACCGAGAGGCACGTGGGGGGCACGTGCCGTCAGGCGCCGGATGAACTGGCGACCGATCCACGCGGTTGCAGCCCGCCTGCCATGCCACCCGCCGCTGGATGCAACTCTGAGGATAGAGGAGTGCCTAGAGACTTAACCCACCACGACTCCGTGTGCCACTCTTCGTCTGGCATCTCCCCGTGGGCCCGCTCGGCATGGGCATTTTAGACTGCCTCGTTGGTCTAGTGGTTAGATGTGCCACCTTTGGATCAACGGGCCCCGGGTTCGATTCCGGGGTCAGGCAAGTGTCTTGGTCTAAACCAGAGGCACTGGCTCGGAGTCTGGGTGTCATTTGTGCTCGTGAATTACATGTTTGTAAACTGCCCCCGCGACACAGGTTATACCTAGTGCAGGGGTATCGTTTTTTAATTAAAAAAAAAAAAAAATGGCTGACCCTGAGCCGGTATGGCCCCCAACGGATCCCAAAGGGGGCTTGCCCCTGACCACAACAAGGTGGCAGCACGGTCGAGGGGGGAAGAACCTAGCCTAAGAAAACTTGACATTATGCCAACTAATTTCCCTTCATGAACTCGGTGGCTCAGCAGTGCAGAGGGTCATTTTTGGGCTCAGATGATGATGGGACAAATAAGTAGTGGTATTGGGACTTTTAAGGAATTCAGTCATCTTGTCACCATTCTACGCTTACCGATTCGCGGTCTCCACTCAAGAACTCGTCTACTCCAGCGGTTGTGAAACATTTTTGGGATCCGATTCAAGGGTTGAAAAATAGATGTTGTCTGATTCGCAGACCTAACCGATAGGCACACAAAATTTCACGAAATCTTTCGATTTCGTGAAATTTCGTCCTCCGAAAAGGTTTCGTTCGAAGCCTTTTCGGAGGAGTTTAAAAACAAATACCGTGACACGAGAATTTTAAATACTAAAGATACTTCATATAATAAGAAAATTGAAATGAGCACCTGTTTAAATGAACAACAAAGCCATTTAGACAATCTATTCCTTATTACGTGTGATATCTTATTCATATTTTATACAAATGTCAATTTTATATTTATTTTAGATATCGGTTATGGTGGCACGTAACTCGAGTACTTATTCATATTCATAGCCCCACGAGGATGGAATATTTGTTAAACAAATACTTGTGTTAGCGATAATGTCTTGCCACAATAATTCATTGTAAGAGAAGGGAAATTGATACGAGATCCTGTGCCGGTACAACTGGTCACCGTGGCACAGCAGGCTAATTACCCTCCATGGAACTAAGGGAGGTGGGTCATCCTATGGGCTGAGTAGTAGTACATAATTTTTTTGCAAATGGATGTCTCTGCTTCAATTTCCTCGCGGTTCAACTATTGACATATTGCTGTATAAATAGGAATGAACAGTCGCTTTCAGAATTATAATGTACGCGTAAGGAGGATATTGTCCCAATGCTAGTGTCCCAATTATAGCGTCCCAATGATAGTGTCCCAATAATAGTGTCCCAATGATAGCGTCCCATCGATAGTGTCCCAATGATAGTGACCCAATGAAACATGTAGTGAATGTTCTGCGATACGGACCGTACATCACCCGAGACGAGGTGTGACAAATGTTGCATTGCTCCTTCGACGCCTAAAACGAAGATCTGACTTGGCGGGGAACTTAATATAGTGTGCGTCGGGCTCAAATGAGGTTGTGACCTTTTTCGGAGAAATATGTGTCATACCTACCGGTAATCTGGTGTGTTTACCGGTAAAGGTTTTGTGATTTTTATTACACACTAAAATTCTGTTTCTGCCTGACGAAAGATGTTTGAATACTTACAAGTTTTGAAATTATTTAAATAGGTGTATGACCGTGTGGTGACGGATTTAGAATAAAATGTCGCTACTCCATTTCATCCTATGATGTCGTATGAGCCGACGAAATAAAATGATAAGGCCGAAAACCTAGCTGCAATAGAAGGAAATCTTGATACGAAACCTTATGCCAACCCGTCTGACCAGCGTGGAATATTAGGCTAATTACCCTCCATGTAGTTGGAGGCGGCCCCAGCAGTTATGGGTTAGAATACTAAATAGTATGTGAAAAGAAAAGTTTAATATTGGGATATGTTAGCTAATATATTAGAATCGCTCACAGAAAAATGGGGAAAAAAAACAGGATTGTCTATGAAATATATTTGAGTCGAAGCTAGTTTTGTTATAAAAGTTACTGACAAAACAAACATTATTAACACTTCCACGCGAACTCAGTTCATTTCCAAAGTTTTAATTGTAATTTTGTTCGTGTAATTATTCTTACATAATTCAACAGCAGGAGATTATGCGTTTTACAATATTGTTCAAGGCACATTATTAACATTTCAGTCGCCTAAATAATATACATTCTCAGAACAAAACAGAACAGTCTCTTTTTGCCTAGCATTTGTTCCTAGAACTTGTATAAACAAGGCTTTCATGGCCTTTCGAAACCATGTTTTGAATTGTGACTAGCCGGTCAATGTACGATTACAGATGAAAATAACCACATGGTTAGTAAACGCACTACCATGCCTTGTTGATCTAGGGATTGGATGTGCTGTAGATCACGGGCCTCCAGTTCGATTACAGTGTTGGCCAAGTGTCTTTGTAAACCAGAAGCACTTGCTTTGAATCCGGGTATTCATGAATTACATGTTTGTAAACTGCCTCCGTGATATAGGTTATACCTAGGGTAGAAATATGGATAGCGTGATAAAGTAGGCTAATTTCTCTCTATAAATTGGAGCAGGCTGGACTGAGCGATGGGTTCTTGAACCCCCAAAGGCGTCGGCACCAATCATGACAGATTATCACAAATTGCTGCTTCATCAGAAATATTAACCATTCACATTTCAGGCCGAAGTGCTTGGCGAGCCCCAATTAGTACAGCATCCGATTCATTAAAATAAAATTACAATTCCGCCAAAATTACTACCCTGCCTGATACACGTCGGCTCGTCGCGTCAGTTCGTTCGTTTCACCCTATAAATGACCCACTACTGAGAACGGGGCTGCTCCACATTTATCGATTAGCCTACTGTGCCAAGCTGGCAAAACAGGTTGGCACTGGGTTTGTATCAAGTTTTCCTTCTCATACGGCAGTTGATCTACCTCTTACTATCTTTTAGTCGCCTCTTAAGACACCCTCAGGATAGTGAGTGTTGGTGACATTGTGTATTCTAAATCCGTTACAAAGGATAATTAAAAATAACCCAAGCCCAGAACAGCGTAAGGGATGTGGGAAATAGGTGACGGTTCCGCCATTTCGAATTAATTGCTTTGACGAGTGACCGTTAAATTTATTTGGCGTTCGACCTTTCGGAATGGCTGATTTCAATTGGCGTAAACGCTTCTGCGTAATTTGCTCATTAGTTTTAAGTGTGGTGTTTAAGTTTGACCTGATGAAACCCATTCAAAAAGGAACTTGGTTATTTCACATAAATTATGAGGTATACCAGTTGTTAACTTTTTTACTACCTACAAGTTTATTTTTACTTGTAGTTTTGCTGGAAATCGAGTTTAACCGATTTTACCCTTACCCCCCCCCCCCCCCGACATCTTTATTCTCTTCTCTTCCTTTTCCTACGGGTTTCCACCGACTTTTTTTTTGGGTAGAAATCGTCGATATCGTGAACCCCTTCTGCCCTCGCCTGAGAGGCCGGTGGTGGGTCGGGGGAACCGCCACCGACGAAAGCCTCGATGACTGAGGGCGTCCCAGTGTACCGGGACGCCCTCTCTGACAGTCGCTTGCCCGCGTTGCGGGCACCGCGCCGGGGCGTCACAGTAAAATGCACGCCGTGTGAGGGTATACCCTTGTCGGAGTCCCACATAATCACCCGGTGGGCGGTGGTATGCATAAAGCATTTCACCAGCGACAAAAAAAAAGGGTGGCGTGTCAAGTTTTCCTTCTCTTGCGGCTAGGTTATCGACCTTGACATATCCCTTTGTCGGCTCTTACGACACCCTCATAATGGAAGGGGGAATTCTTCTACACCCCTTAGGTATATGGAACCAGAAATTAAACAGGACGCGCGTCCATGTATATCTATCCAATTTACAACAATACCACAAGCGACCGCGAGCGATATTAATCTCCGCACCTCTTAGATTTACATAAATTCAATATCGAACTAAACACTTGCTAAATGAATTTGATACGCCGAAGATTGAAAATCAATGGCTTCGTACTGTTTACAGCTAGGTACAGATAAGTTATTACAGTATGGTAATGTTTTTGACCCAAAGCGTAGTGGAGAGGGTTATGCTCGGAATTGAGGAGATACACAGAAGAACCGGAGTTAACAACACAGCCCACAGGATTGCCAAACTTAAGTGGCAGTGGGCAGGGCACATAGCTCGCAGGACTGACGCCCGATGGGGCAGAAAAGTCCTCAAGTGGCGACCGTGTTCCGGAAAGCGCAGTGCTGGTAGGTCTCCCATACGGTGGACCGACGATCTGGTTAAGGTCGCCGGAAAGCGATTAATGACGGCTCAGGGCCGGCCTTTGTGGAAATCCTTGAGAGAGGACTTGAGGTGCCGGAACGGAGAGCTATAATTACATAATTTATTCACGGGTTCGATTCCGGGGTCGGGCAAGTGTCTTCTGTAAACCAGAGGCAATTTCTTTGTATCTGGGTGTCATTTATGTTCGTGATCTACATAAATAAATATAATAAATATAAATATCCTTGGACATTTCACACAACGCCATCTCGTCCCATGCTAAGCAACTTAATGCTTGTGTTATGGTAACTAGATGGATGATAAACTACTTATATACTTTTTTTTTGTAAATACATACATAATATAGATAGAAAACACCCAGACCCGGAACAAATACTTGTAGGTCGTACAAATATTTCTTCCGTGCGGGGATCGAACCCGCGACATGCTGCGCAGCAAACGATCGCTCAACCACTGTGTTTGTAATTGACGCCCCCATGATACAGATTACAACTAGAGCAGGGAATTTGTTACTTTTCGTTATATATGACCCACTACTGAGTCAGGTCTCCTCCTAATTCTGGGCTGGGTGATCCTCTTGCGTTCCTTTAGCAGCCTGTTACGACACCCTCAGGATGGTATGGGTCGGTGACATTGTGTATTCTGAATCCATCGCCAAGCGTTAGTGTAAGACTATAAATGAATATCTAACGTTTTTATAGAAAACTTCAACATTCTTCCCTAACTGTTTATTTTTGCCATATTATTATAAACATAAAACGAAAGCTCATCCCGAATTACGGAGCAGTATCTAGACTAAAAACCTGTATGCTTCTGTGTGCCCGTTTATGCCAATTTTGTTAGTAACTCGTAAATTTTTGTGAGAGCACTTCTGTTGGTCGGGCAAAATCTTTATTAGGATTACGAAATTAGGTCCAGATGGATGCTAAAGTTTCCGTGAATTTTTATATTTGTTTGACAACTTTTCCTGAAATCTATAGGTTACTATCGGACCCGACAGACTTCGGCCTGAGCACACTGTGTCGGGCCGCAGCGGCTCGCATTATAAATAAATATAAATAAATATCCTTGGACATTTCACACAACGCCATCTCGTCCCAAGTTAAGCAACTTAATGCTTGTGTTATGGTAACGAGATGGATGATAAACTACTTATATACATTTTTTTTTGTAAATACATACATATTATAGATAGAAATGACACCCAGACTCCGAGCCAGTGCCTCTGGTTTAGACAAAGACACTGGCCCGACCCCGGAATCGAACCCGGGACCCGTTGATCCAAAGGCGGCACATCTGACCACTAGACCATCGAGGCAGTCAAATTATTGCGACGCCGATTTGCGTCCGTGCGATGCGGCCCGTCCCGCCCCGCTGCGCCCCATTAGTGTGCTATATAGCAAGCGGATTGGTGGGCATATTTTGGTATTTCCGTGTTCCTGTTTATAGTGCAAATTGACACTTTGACATTAGGAACACAGCTACATTGCTAGGCAATAATGAATATGAACTTTATACAATAGCAATAAAGCTCAAATTATCTCTACATTTTAGTTAGAAAACGTTTGTATGGGAAAAAGAAAAAGGCTGTTTTAGGGGGTTTACGGCAATTATTCGAATTTTTCTCGCCGTAAAAACCATCCTTGAACTACAACGAACATTTCAAAAAAAGAATTGGCCAATTTGGTGCAGGCGTTGTTGAGTTATGCGGTTACCAACACATTTTGCGATTCCTTTTTATATTATAGAAATGATTATCCTTTCGTTGATTGTTACTAATTATTCCATACTTTTATTTTGCTAGCATTATATATCGGTGGCTCACTATGGGCTCCATCATAAGGCTCAAAATCATCAAAATGGCAATTTCCCTGCGAAATCGAATCAGTAATGAAGAGATACGCAGGTGTACCAGAGTTACCTACAGCTCACAGGATTGCCAACTTAAGTGGCAGAAGGGGCAGGAAAGGGTTGGATAAATTAGTAAAAATCGTTGTTGATTTTTACATGGCTTTTATTTGAATGTGACACAGAACAAAACATTTTTATTTTCATTAAAAAGTAAACTATAAAATAGGTTTTACAACAGAAAGTCCTCAAGTGGCGACCGCGTTCCGGAAAGCGCAGTACTGGTAGGCCGCTCCCCACACGGTCGACCGATGACTTGGTTAAGGACACAGGAAAACCGGGCCGGCCTTTGTGGAGATCCTTGGGGGAGGCCTTTGTCCAACAGTGGACATCTTTTGGCTGAAATGGTGATGATGATTTTTAGTGGCGTTCAGATACCAATTGATGGTAAGCATTTACCGTTGCATATGAATCTGACCAACCCTAGCTTAAACTGGCAAGACGAACTTAATCTAATTTAACCAACCAGTGCCATCCTGAGGGTGTCGTAAGAGGCGACTAAAGGATCGCAAGAGGCAGAACTGCAAGAGATGGGAAACTTGACACAAACCCTGCGCCAATGCGTCTTGGCAGCGTGGCACAGTAGGCTAACTTCCCTCCATGAATTTGGAGGAGGCCTGACTAACACCACGGTTACCAGGTCTTAGCCAGCCAGCCACCAAAAATGAGCTCTCCCTCCCTTCTATATTCGAACATCACTAAGTCCAACGGCTAATGGATTAGCATAATAAGCTTGTTAATACACGAATTAAAACTTATTGATTGCCAGTTAGCTCGAGCGAGGGTTCGAATTAATTCAAGAGACACCTCATTAATTCAGTCCCGATTAAGGTTGTCGCTATATTGAATATACGCCTTTATGGTTTAGGAGTTGACTCGCGTTTGTATCGTGGGTTCAGGTTCGATTCCGAGGTCGGGCAAATGTCTTTGGTGTTAGAGATTCTTGTCTGTGTCACCTGTGTCTGTGAATTACATGCTTGTAATGAACGATTTATCTATGGTTAGTTTCGTTTTCAAAAATAATGCCATCTTTTCTCGTGGCAGCAGATGAACAACTGATTGGGTTGGCTCTCGACTATTGGAGAATTAGCCAAGCATTATTTTGTTTGCAATTCTCATCATAACCCAGCTATTGTTGACTAGCCGTGGTATGCGATCTAAATGCCGAATTTACCCCTGAGCCCAACGATGTTCCCTGCCCGCTCCAGGGGTCCCCAATGGGGATCGTGCTTCGCGAAAAGGGCCATGCTAGCCCACTGGTGTTCGTTAGGTTTTCTTGTGACTTGACTTTGGTTTGGATGTACCGCCTTTGGATCACGGGGTCCCGGTTCCGATTCCGGAGCTGCACGCAAACAAAATGTTGTTATAACATAGCTCAAGGCAAGCCAGTGCTCTAAATTATGCCCCTTCCCGAGGTATAAGTTGTTTCCAGCATTATTTTTATAAGTTGTAATTAAATATGTTCTAGCTGTAAGATTCCCGAATAGTAATAAAATAAATAAATAAATAAATAAATAATTTAGAGCCCCATCCCGACAAATTTAAGCTATTGTTTTTATTCTTGTACCAAATTAACTGACGGGGGCTCTGACAGAGGCATCTGGTGCCAGTAACCCAGTGACCCAAACCGGGCAGACGAAGAGCTCTGTAGGTTTTATAGGTAGCTAGAAGCACAACGACCATCTTCTCGCGCCCCTGTGGCCTAGTCGCGGGTTGCCACCAACGGCCGGGCGTTCATGAGGACTTCCCACCAACAAAAGTACTCGTATATGACGTATACTGTAACTGGACATTTCTATTAGCGCTGGTCCAAGGCAATGTCTGTACGTGTTTCTGAACCTAAGTGCTAGTTACGGCGTCGGAACTCTTGTTACGCAACTTGGGTGATTACAGACATGTGCTCCTTGCTAAAGACATTCGAATAATTGAGGGTAGGGAGGGACCATGTCGATAGTTTTCATTGCGACTATCAATTTATTATTTCTAAAAGTTATTTAATCGGTGACTTGTAGCCTTTTCGGCAATGACAGTACTTAGTTATATTCAGTCAACTTTAGAGATATCATAAACATTGAGGAGAATAGTGTACGCGTTTCGTAAACTCAATAAAAACAATGAATTAAACTGAAAACTTTTTTACTAGTTAACTAAAAAGTGTTTTACGGATTTAGCGCGTGTATTTTACTATATTAATTTCCCGACGCGGGAGAGGCTAGAGGAAACATGTTTTCAAAAGTACCATAATATAGTAACATATATCGCCTATTTTTTTATTGATATCGTTCCCTGTGCGTAGAAATCTTTCAGGGCGTCGAGAGGTTTCGCAGATGAGCAATAATCCCGTAAAAAAGTGTTTAATTTCAATCAAAAATGTTTGATGAACATTGATTTATAGATTAAATGACTTTTCTTCGCCATTTTGGCTGTTCTCCAATATCCAATCCAAATCTTCCAGTTTAAAATACATGTGCGCCCGTGGTTGATGAGTCACATTTACGGAAGAAACCGTTTATTAAATTCTTGAAAGAAAAAAGTTTAATATCGTCGGGGATAGTGCATAACCGCGGAACTAGCATTGGATAATTCCGTGTATCTAACAAATGTAGCCAATTTAAAAGTTCGCGTACAATGCACGCAATATCCTAATTTTTAATAAGACTATATTTCTACTGTAAACAATACGTAGAACACATAAATTATTACTCTCTCTGTAAAAATGATGTCAATAGCCGTGTAAATAAAAAAAATATTAACTTAAAACCTTCTCCTCTATATTATACAATCTATTATTATACAAATTGTGCAGATACGCGCACTTTACGTATTGTACATTCGCGGAATTGCACAATCTCCGACGATATCGATATTTCATGAATATCTATGTCAACAACAACTCTATCCAAATAATTTGACTGTGTTTACTAGAGGTTACTAGTGCTTATTAGTGTCGCATACGGTTTAGATGCAAGGCAGCGTTTAGCGAAGCTGTATTAAAGATTAATATAACCACAGCTAAAATCTTTGAGTATATTATTTATCCGAATAGTAAATTTAACGACTGGATATCTACAAATAGTCTAGTCAATGAGTTCAAAAACAGGAAATATATAGAGATAAAGGTCCTAAAAATATTAGCGATACCTCAATAGATTCAGAATCACCTCAAGAAAAATGATTTTGAAGGATTTTGGTGTAGGTAAAAAATTGCAATTGTTATTAACAAAACAAGACGATCAAAAATGGTATTTAGTTTTTCGATAATAACTCCAAAAATGTGGCCGCAGCGATTTGGCGCTAAGTCGCTGCGGCCAACTAATTCTTCTACGATGTATGTAGATGCGCGCATTAGGCTTCCAAGGCGACCTAGAGCTAAATCCACCACGACACCGTGTATGACTCATCGTGGGAATGTCCGGCATGGATGACCTCGAGCCTGTATTGCCCTACATCAAGGTGGCAGCACAGTCAATGGTCCCGCATTAGAAAGCAACGTTATCCTTAAATCGAATCCGAAATTTGGCCCAGCTTTTAGTCCATGCAGGTGGAGTCGCGCGCATAAGCTAGTCACTACATAGTATAAAACAAAGTCGCATTCTTCTGTCCGTCCCTATGTATGCATAAATCTTTAAAACTACGCAACGGATTTTGAAGCGGTTTTTTTAATAGATAGAGTGATTCAAGGGGAAGGTTTTTAGGTATAACTCACCCCCACTTTGCACGGGCGAAGCCGGGGCGGGCCACTAGTTGTAAATAATCTAAAGAGCAACACAGTTTTGCCTCAACGCAAAGTTGTGATCAAGAAACGAGATCCGGTGTAGTTTTTAATTACCTTCTGCTGCGTTGAAAGTCTTGTAGCCGTTATACATACTAATGAGGTGCAAATAATCTTCGAGTTAAAATATTACAAGGTAACCGAAGATTATTTTTCTAATAATTGAAAGTGGTTTAATCAAAAGCACATAAACTTAAAATATAGGTAATATTCAGCAACGGTAGTGTCTATAGTAATTGCAGACTTTCACCATCATAAAAAGCATTTTAGCTTTCCCTAATAAGGGAGAAACCAGTTTTTTTTCTCTTTTTATCTTAAAACATAACCTGTATCGCGGTGGCGGTATACAAACACGTAATTATTACAAGCATCTCATAAATAACCCACTGATGAGTCTGGGTAATTAAAGCCTACTGTGCCACGCTGGCCAGACGGGTTGGCACAGGGTTTTGTTTCGAGTTTTCCTTCTCTTGCGACTAGGTTTTCGGCCATTTCATTGCCTTTTGTCGGCTCTTACAACACCCTCACGATGGAATGGGGTGTAATAAATGTAATTTATCGTACTACAAAGATGTTTTCATGAATTATTTTTCCTCAAAATTTTAGAGATGTAATGTTTAATTGTATAGGGGCGACATACGCGTAGTTCCCGAGTTTTATATACTTTTGTTGTATATTTTTTATATAAAGCTTATATCTGGTCTCGGAGATGAGACAACACATTTGCAAATACTGATAGTCCACACCGTTTAAATTGGTAACAAATGCTGATAATAAAAACATCTCTATATCTGTTGAAAACTAATAAATAAAAATAAATATCCTTGGACATTCCACACAACGCCATCTCGTCCCAAGCTAAGCAACTTAATGCTTGTGTTATGGTAACGAGATGGATGATAAACTACTTATATACATTTTTTTTTGTAAATACGTACATATTATAGATAGAAATGACACCCAGACTCCGAGCCAGTGCCTCTGGTTTAGACAAAGACACTTGCCCGACCCCGGAATCGAACCCGGGACCCGTTGATCCAAAGGCGGCACATCTAACCACTAGACCAACGAGGCAGTCTACTTTCATACAATACTATCTATCTTGTGTCTATCTTTCATACAATTTTTCTTTTTTTATACGTTGACCCTGTACCATACATATAATAATACAATAATATTGTTTTCATTGCAAAAGAGAGAGCGTTACTAAATAGAAATAAGAAAAACTTTTTTATTTTGATACATCTCTATAAAAGTAAAGAATATATTTAAGGGTACCAACCTAGATAAAAAGAATTACGCTGCCAATGGGAAAGTTGGTTACTTTAATTACCAATACCATGTTTTTCCTATGGGATTTCTGGTGACCCTACACGTAGAAACACACCGCCACCCATTGATGTTTTGGGTGCAGTGAAAACCTTCCCCACTCGGGCAAACCCACAGAGGGGGTGGTAAACCACTGTCCTCAATTATTTCTAAAACAACTAGTACTATACTTGATTAATCTTACCACTCCTAAGCATAAGCCACAAATTTAGGGCAATAACTCAAGTGGTGCATGAAATATGAAATTTTCCATTCCGTTTCCACAAAGTCATGGCTTACGCAAACAAAAGTCAGAACTAATTAATTTATTACACCGAACAATAATCGTACCACATTTGAATATTTTAGACGAGAATCTGAATCTATTCATTAGAAATACACTATGTGAAACAGTTACATCAAATAGTATAGCTAATGCTTACACCCTCAGGATGAAATGGGGTGGTGAATCAATGTACTGAATCCTTCACCACACGGAAAACGAACAAATCTAACACATTAAATAATATGTATATCTATAATTCGTCGTTTCAGTCGGGCCTCCTCCTAATTCATGGAGGGAAATTAGCCTACTGTGCTGTGTCGCGCTGGCAAAATGGGTTGGCACAGGGTTTGTATCAAGATTTCCTTCTCATACGGCTAGGTGATCTGCCTCTTACGCTTTTTAGCCGCCTCTTAGGACACCCTCAGGATAGTGTGGGTTGGTGACATTGTGTATTCTAAATCCGTCACCACACGGACTATCCATAATTATACAAATCTAAATAAATACATATCATCAATTTGTATTTTAGATTTTTCATAAATGTTATTAAGTCCGCCTTTGAACATTACTGTTTGTGCAAAAAGTATAAATAAATTGTATTTTGTCATTTTATTTACGTATAATTGTCAGACTTACTGCTAACGGAATTTCCTAATTCATCAAAGCAACCAGCAATCATGTATCTGCCAATACAAGTAATCATTGACGGTACAGTACGTTCTCATAAGGAGAATATTTATAAGGTATCATAATTTGAATTTAAATGCATTACCACTCTAATAGATGTCGATTTTAATTAAAACCCTATGTCACAGATATCATCATCATCATCAGCCCACATTAGTCCACTGCTGGACATAGGCCTCCCCTAAAGAGCGCCATAGCGCCCTGTCTTCAGCTTGACGCATCCAGCTGCTGCTCTTCTATTATTATATAGATACTAGCTGACCCGGCGAACTTTGTTCCGCATTATAAATATTTAAAACAAAAAGAAAGTTGGACATAGGATACCTGAGATGGATAAAAACTACTTTAACAAAACGCAACTGACAGCGAAACGTTATGTTGTCTACTAGCTGACCCGGCGAACTTTGTTTCGCCTTAAAGGCAATAAATGAGCAGATATTTTATTTTATTAACTTTTTATCAGGATAAATATAAATAAAACATCTATGATTTTAATTATACTTTATTGGCCATCTATTTTAGTAACTGCACTTTTCAGTGAATCACCTTGTGACAGACGACATTTTTCGGTTTATTATCAGGCGCATGAACAAATAACGCAGATGGTCTTCTGACCCGGAACATGCCACATATAATTGATCTTGGGAAATACATGAATTTTCTAGATTTAGGCCACAAACTTTCCAGGATTGGCCCTGTGATTTATTAATGGTCACGGTGAATGCACGACGGATCGGAAATCATTAAAACTAAAACGGTATATCAGTTGATATCGTCGGCATCCTCGGATGAGAATTCCCTCACCTTCCAACTTTACTTTGAGTATATTCCATTGTTCATCAATTCACTTACCACCAAACGCGTTCCGTTGCACAGGTTTGGTGGTTTTGGTTTATATATTTTTCTCTTTTTTTACACAGTCATTATATTTGAATTAATGCAGTGTACCAATGATTTCATTCTGAATTATGTTAGTTACTTTATGTCATCTACATATTTATTCTTAGCCGCCAAAACAGCTCGCTCAGTCAACCATTCATTATTTTTGTGTTTGTGAGGTCGTCCTTCGATGAACAGAAATTCTGAGAAAATAAAATCAATCCACATATTTCGATGATTTGAGGCAAGCGCTTATTTCGGCGGCAGCAGTCGATCTTGGAATTAGAGGCAGTGTTTGGCAGAAATAGCCAGACAGTAAAATCATTGCGCCTCCAAAACATCTCGAGTCCTTGCGTAGGTGTTCGGTCGGATCGGATAAGTGCTTCCAATGCACGTGTATACGCCATTGTACATTCGTCCCAGATGACGATTTTCCATTTTGATAAAACTTTAGCCGCTGAGGAGTGTTTTGTAATATTACATGGCATCTATAGGTCCAATGCGGACGCAAGTATGCAAGCAGTAATTAGTGCTGCCACCGTATCGAAACGTTGCTCGATCCTAATTATGTAGTACCTACTTTATAAATTTATTCTTGTGCCACGAAAATTATCTAGTTGTTGATCTCTTCCTCTGAGTCTGATTCCCAACCGATCCGTTTCACGGGCTGCCTCCATTTGCTCTTGGAATTGAGAAACACGGATTCAAGCCATATTAATGCGGCGATCTTCACGTGCATTATTTAGTTCTTCTTCATTGTTCGGCACAATAAGCTAATATTTACTCGAAATAAATACATCAACCGGTCAACTTCAAAATTTCTAATTGTCAAATTTGTCAAACTATAGACAACATAGCGTTTAGCTGTCGGTGAAGTTTTGTTATTCCAGCAGTTGCATTTTGATAAACTATGTTTTATATCACGGAACGGGATTACACACATTTACACTTTCAGGTTTATAATATTAAGTATGATTTTGTGAATTGTCCAACATCTTTATATTTAAAAGAAAGTCGGACATAGGATACCTAAGATTTTTATCCCGTTCCCGTAGAATGTGATATAATACCTACGTGGTATAACAAAGCGCAACTGACAGCGAAACTTTATGTTGTCTATATTTAAATATGGCTGAAAATTTGACAATTAGAAATTAAAATTTAACTTAATATCGCTATAAATTTACACACAATATCTTTATAAATTGTAGCCTATGTGTTATTCTGATGTATAAGCTATATTATTATAAAGTTTCATTAAAATCCATTCAGTCGTTTTTACGTGAAAGAGTAACAAACATCCATCCATCCATCCATCCATCCATCTATCCATCCATCCATCCATCCATACATACTTACAAACTTTCACGTTTATAATATTATAAGTAGGATAGTTTAATATGGCCGAAAATTTGACAATTAGAAATTTTGAATTCGACTTATTTATATTGTTGTAATTCACATAATATCTTTATAACTTGTAGCCTATGTGTTATTCTGATGTATAAGCTATATTATTGTAAAGTTTCATTAAAATCCATTCAGTACTTTTTACGTGAAAGAGTAACAAACATCCATCCATCCATCCATCTATCCATCCATCCATCCATCCATACTTACAAATTTTCACGTTTATAATATTAGTTAGAGTAAGATAATAATACTAAAGTACCTATGTTAAAATGTTCAAATCGCTAACGCTGGAATCAGTTTTGGGACCGAACAGACTTTCAAACTTATTAACAGGCAATATTTTAATTACCACAGCTTTAAATGTATGCCAATAAGACCGTTTATCAGGGTACTTACCTTTTATAGAATGGTCCTCAATGAGAATGAACGTGAGCGTATATATGGATCAGCTTAAAGTGGTTAATTATGAAAGGCGAATGGGCATGGAAAGAAACCCGCCACGGCTAGGACGATTAGTTTTTTGTTGCTGTTTCTCGGATAATTTCTCTTTTAGGTCACATGTTGTGCAATGTCGCTGAAGATAATTAGTTTAACAAGTTTTTAAAAGATTTTTTTTTGTGAAATACTTCTTAATAAATAAATATCATTGGACATTTCACACAACGCCATCGCGTCCCAAGCTAAGCAACTTAATGCTTGTGTTATGGTAACGAGATGGATGATAAACTACTTATATACATTTTGTTTTGTAAATACATACATATTATAGATGGAAATGACACCCAGACTCCGAGCCAGAGCCTCTGGTTTAGACAAAGACACTTGCCCGACCCCGGAATCGAACCCGGGACCCGTTGATCCAAAGGCGGCACCTCTAACCACTAGACCAACGAGGCAGTCAAAATTGTATTTGCTGAAAAAAAAATTATTTCTATATGTGGTTTATTATTCGTATGGTAACGGATTTAGGATATAGTAAGCCTTTAAGAGCATTTATATAGCTCGTTTAATAAATGCTCATATAGGCTCAACTCAAATATAATCAACACAAACTCAAAAGGAACTTTATTTACATACGTTTTTCATTCATAAGTCACAAAACTCTTGTAAATCGTCACATTTAAAATTACCAATATCATCTTCGGGCCCTTGTCCCACGCTCTCCATAGATGGTAGTCTCCATAAACACCTATCAGTCGTCATATCTACGTTCACACCTTTCATACAATATTCTTCATCCGGAATACTGCTCTACAGAGAAGAGCCGGCAAGAAAAACCGTAGTTGCTTTTTTTTAAAAATTGTTTGTCTTATTTACAAAAGCACTAAACGGCATAGAGAGAGCAAGTCCGCCAGATGAGAGAAACACGCTACGCGCAAGGAATGAAGAATAGGCCCTGACAGGGTCAATCAAATCAAATGATTTAAGAAATATTGCTTCTCTAACTCTTGCATGATTCAGTTCACTGCCAGTATTTACACGGAGCTATAAATGTCTGACCTCTACCCATCAAGTGGGATAACCGGTAATTATTTAGTTAGACGAGCTGTAAATCACTATCACTACATATTATAAAACAAAGTCGCTGTCGTCTGTCCGTCCCTATGTATGCTTAAATCTTTAAAACTACGCAACGGATTTTGAAGCGGTTTCTTTTAATAGATAGAGTGATTCAAGAAAAAGTTTATGTATAATACATCCATAATATTGTAGAGAAACACTGATAAATTTAGAGGTTCATCATTGCACCCGTGCGATGCCGAGGCGGGTCGCTAGTTGTATAATAAAACATTGAAAGAAAACATATTTCATAAATTCATTTAGGAACCACGACATCACTGAGGGACACGCGGGTAGTTTAGACTTATAACATCCCTATTTTTGTCGGCCTGAAACTTACGCATTGGAACCAGACAAGTTTGCGAGCAGGGCTAAATTTATACAAATAACTATTCAAAGAGACTGAGTTTGTTTATTAAAACGCGTTAATCTCGGAAAATTGTTTGGATAGATAATTTTGACTTAGTTATCAGGTTTTTACGGGAGACGGTTCGATCCCCGTACGCAAAAATATTTGTACGACCTACAAGTATGTGTTCCGGGTCTGGGTATTTTCTATCTATAATATGTATGTACATATTTACAAAAAAAAATTATATATGTAGTTTATCATCCATCTCGTTCCCATAACACAAGCATTAAGTTGCTTAGCTTGGGACGAGATGGCGTTGTGTGAAATGTCCAAGTATATTTATCAAGTAACTATATTTATAACCGAAATAATTTAATATGATCTGGATCGCGGGCATATTGTACAAATAGCGTGAGTCTAAAATTTGCCGCATTGCTCCATCATTTAGTCACAAAACTTGAAAATTACACAAAAAGGTAATTTTCAAGTTGTTTGCCGGCTGTTCTAGTGTCTGTGTAGACAGAAGCTACACGTAGATTCTATCAACGAGGTCTTGAGATGTGCAAGAAGCCAGGGGATTATTTATTGTTTTCATATTTTTACATTCTGTCCTTGCCGTAATACGTAACGGATGTGATAAGATCCGTGCGACCTTTAACCCTAAAGGTCGAATTGCCGTGTGACATTGATAGTCGAGAAAGCTCAGTGATTTGTTTGCGTAGTAAAAGCAATTTTATTGCGATCGCACTATTTTTATTTCCCTACGCGAAGCTTACTACCGGAAATTTAATTAACACAGGCGTTTTTTTGTGTTTGGTAGTAAAAAAGTGTTTCGTTCGTCACTTCGTATATTTAACGGGATAAATTTTTCTGTTAATTTTTGCCTGTATGAAGAAAAATGTGGATGTTGTCTGGCAACATTAGCGATAGGGTAGGTTGGTGTACATCACTACATAGTATAAAACAAAGTCGCATTCTTCTGTCCGTCCCTATGTATGCATAAATCTTTAAAACTACGCAACGGATTTTGAAGCAGTTTTCTTTATTATATAGAGTGATTCAAGGGGAAGGTTTATATGTATAACCCACCCCCGCTTTGCACGGGCGGAGCCGGGGCGGGCCACTAGTATAGTATATAATATCACCACCCCATTTCATCCTGATTGTGTCGTAAGAGCCGACAAAAGGAAATGACAAGGCCGATAACCTAGCCACAAAAGAAGGAAAACTTATACGAAACCCAGTGCCAACCCGTCTGGACAGTGTGGCACAGTAGGTTAATTACCCTCCATGTAATTGGAGGAGGTCCGACTCAGCAGTGGGGCATTATGGGCTGACAAGAAGAGTGGTTTAAAACGTGATAAATAAAAAATCTAACCTCAAAAAAAGAAAAGAAGGAATACTTTTTAAAAAACTCGCCAGGTTCATATCACGTTTTCCTTCTATTGCGCTTTCATTTCCTTTAGACTGATCTTAGGACACCTAGAGGTAGTGACACTTCATCATCATCAATCGTATAAAACAAAGTCGCTGTCATCTGTCCGTCCCTATGTATGCTTAAATCTTCAAAACTACGCAACGGATTTTGAAGCGGTTTTTTGAAATAGATAGAGTGATTCAAGAGGACTGTTTATATGTCGTAAATTGCACCCGTGCGAAGCCGGGGCGGGTCGCTATCTATGTGTATTATAAATCCGTCACCACATCTATAAGTCTTGCTCAAAATATGCTTATTTCCCTTTAACAAATTGGAGGAAACCTCAAGCAGCAGTGGAGAATTTGCTGACGAAGATGATGATTAAAGAAAATTTTGTTGTATTAATTATACTCCAATTGAAGAATAACGCTTTTTATAAGACATTTGTCACAAGTAGACTCAGTTTGGACAGTAGAGACATGACATCATTTACCGATAACGTAGTTGGAATAAAAAAGAAGAATTTTTATACCGTAAACTACAAATACCGGTCCTATATTTATTTGTATAAAGTTGAACTTGGCTTAAATTTGTGGCGTATATTAATACAATTTATTCCACAGAGTATGAAACCAATCACGAGGATTACGATCTTTCGAATCTGACTGTTGATTAATGGACAGTAGTTGAGTTCGCCCCAAGGGGAATCCTGCCAAACACTGTGTGTTATAATCTATGGTACGTATAAAAATATGTGGATCGGTAACTGAATTTTTAAAATTGGTATTTTTTTAACCTCTTATCATAGGGTTCAGCACACGCAATTTTAAGATACATTCGTCGGTCGTGAGGAGGTGCCTCTCGATCTTTGCCAGATTTCGAACACACAGTGCCGCTACACAGACATGTTTCATGAAAATCGGTTCAGTCGTTTAAAAGTTGTGGAGGGCGAAAGTAGGGAAGAACAGAATAACCGAATATCGGCGGTCCCCCGACACGATATATTTTTTTTAGAATTACATATTAAAACTCGTACATACTTAGATACTTTAAGATTAAGTTTCTTTCATTATTTTTTAATTTTTTAAGGCTACTTAGGTTATTGTGCGGTATATTTGTTTTGACTTATTTTTTATTCATATCCTGACGGTATCGTAATAGCCGACAAAAGGAAGTAATAAGGCTGAACACCTTGCCACAAGAGAAAGAAAGCTTGATAAGAAATCCTATGCCACCCTGTCTGGCGAGTGCTTTTTGATGTATTTATTTTTGGTAAAGATAATCAGAGCACTTCAAGTGAAAATTACCTGTCACAAGTCTTTTAACGTTGTCAAAAACTTAACTACTGTGTCGAGCATGTCGTGAAACCTGTCATGCGCAAAGAGATAATGTTTTCATTATTGTTTTTGTTGAAACTCAATTTGCTTATGCCACTTTTTCGGGATTTTCTTTATTGTTTTGTTGAAACACAATTTGCTTATGCCACTTTTTCGGGCTTTTCTTTATTGTTTTTGTTGAAACACAATTTGCTTATGTCACTGGCATTTCCTTTTTGCCCGTTATATAAATAGGATGATGTGATAGACTGAAGTTGAATATTTCAATTTAAGGATATCCATATTTGTTAATTTTATGTAACAGTTTTACTGTATATTATGTTTTTATTTTATTAATGTTAAATAGATAGATAGATAGATACCAAATCCTGTGCCAACCCGTCTGGCCAGGGTGGAGCAGTAGGCTAATTACCCTCCATGTAACTGAAGGAGGACAGACTCAACAGTGGTTCATCTATGGGCTAGATAGTAGGTGTAGGATGGAATGGGGTGGTGAAACAATCTATTCTAAACACGGCACGACACGTACCAATCATCTATCCGTAAATTTTCCGAACTGGAATTTAATACTGTAGCTCGTAGCCGGCGGCGTAGTCACTTCCGTAGTACCGACCCGCTCGTAGCGGCTACGGAAGTCAGTGTTGACAATTTCTATTTATCCTCTGTGTTGCGCTGTTGAAATGCACGAATAAAATGGTCAAACAATATGTTACTAGAAATATACTCTAGCGGGTAGAAAGCGGATACTGCTGTATTTTTTATACAGGATAGTGGATGATGTGGAAAAACCCTATTTACATACTGCAATGTTACAGGAATAGCCAAGTGTTTTTTTCTTAAAATTTTGTGCATTAATTACGTCACGTCGTATTAAAGTAACCTTAGACCTAGACCTTGTAGTAGTAGACTATTTAGTAGTATAGGGACATTTAACACAACAGTATTTTATAGACAAAGATTTAAGACACAAGCTCACAATAAAAAAAGAAAACTCAAAAGAATCTCAGATATTTGTACTCCGTTCAACTTGATGGCCGTCATCGTAAAATTATGCAATAAAGTAGGCGCAATAACGGAACAACTATATTAAGGAACACGTAATATTGTTCCAGGAGGCAAAAAACTTGTTTTCTTCTAAACTAAAATTGTAGGCGAGTTAAGGTAGTATTTGGGATTACCGAGACCGGAGACTAAAAGTATTTCGGAGACATTGTACCTTTAATTACATACAAGAACTGCTATTTGCTTTTGGTGTTTTTAATTTTCCACTACCTTTTATGTACATAGTCATATTTTATAGTCTTTGAGCGCCTCTAGTAAGTTACATAATATGGTTTTAAAAAACAAAGCGTTTTTCTCTGCCAAGTCTTCTCGGTTGATGCCGCGTTCCGATTGGTACTTCCGTTGGTGGTAGTGTTACATAAATTATGTATCGTTGGCGATTGTAAACGCCATAATTGTTTTATACAATTAGGCATTTCTTAAACGTAAGTTTTGATAACTTTCTTGCATTTCTATTGACTTAACAGTAGATATTTAAACAGCTGACTGCGATTTACGTTTAGCTGACTGGTTTAAGTTATAAATTTACAACGTCTACAATAAAACAGTCAACCCTGGAGTTCGGTATAATCAAAGAACTTTTTATCCTTAGGAGTCAGTCACTTCATGCCGGGGTTACATATTTCATATTCGATTGTGTGAATGAGAATATGCATACGAAAGACATGAATGAAGATATAACACTGATAGTAGTGGATAGAGACTACCACCTAGTGTGGGCCAAGGGCCTAATTGTTATAAGATTTTTGTCATAAAACCTACATAAAGAAAGTTCCTTTTGAGATTCATTATACACTGTCGGTTTCGGTTTCGACGCGATCCGAATCACAGCTTTACTATGGTTGCGTCACAAATGCAATAGCTAGAGAAAATGTTGGATATGCCCCAAATATGCACCTGCAGTGTTTTACCAGCACTTACAGTATGCATAAACTTTAAATACAATTTATTCTCCCTACAGAGCGGCGACAATGTGGTAATGTGTAAAATGATCACATTTTATTTGCGAACCGGTGTTTTTAGATGTCCTTTCATATTCCTTTAGGCAATAGTTGAGCCGTGTGGCCGGTCGTTATCTTCCCTGCAATAAGAGTGGGGAGGGAGATGGCTGCCACATGCGTCATGCTTGTGAACAGTTGCCGTTGTTGGGGGTCAGTGGCTCAGACATTGAAAGGTTGCTGATGTTTTGCCCTTTGCGGCCAGTACGCGTTGCTCTAACAAATCTGTCTCATCCCTGTCTTGTACCTAAAATGACGATATAAAAAATAGTAACTACAGATTCTTGTTTATTTTTCATTGAATAATTTTTTTTATGAAATAACTAACACATCTTTTATTGAAGTTAAACTTCTAATGCGACTTCCAACAAGGTTGCGTTAAACGTTTAAGGAGGGAGAGAAAAAGAAATATACACAAGGGTAGAAAGTAGGAGAGAGAAATAGAGTGAGATTTGGATATTTCTACACTCGAAAATGATAACTAAGAGATGCGATCAATTGAGAATTGTAAGCAATGTTAATAAAGTTTGTCTTATGATACAATGTGATTTCACTAATAATCAATTTCTACCCCTTCCTGTTTTGATTTCCTCATTACGAAGTTTCACTTCTTCCGCGCGGAGGGACTCCACGCCCTCACATTTTTTTTTTAATACGTGGAGTACTAATATTTATGTTATTTTCTTATTAAGTATTATGATCTTCATCCTTTCAGCCTAGAGAACTCTACTGCTTAATAAGCCTTACCTTAAGTGGCAGTGGGCAGGGCATATAGATCGCAGGACCGACGGCCGATGGGGCAGGAAAGTCCTCGAGGGGCTACCACATACCGGAAAGACGACCTGGTTAACGACCGACCTTCGTGGGAATCTTTTGTCTTGGCCAATGTCCACAGTCGACTTGTTTTAGCTGAAACGATGATGATTATATTAATACTATTTAAATCGATTTTAGGGTCTCAAATATTACATTAATAGTTTCTTTATCATTTTTATTATCTTTAAATTCTTTCTAATATGGATCTAGATTGCCTTTACTTCTTTACCTTACTATGCCACCAAATGAAAGCACGTGGACGACAATACTTATAAATTAATGACTCCTATAAACGAGTACATACATATTATTGAGGCAAAGTTTTTAGGTATAGCGAACATCGTAACATTGGCACTGCACCAAACTGCTATAAAATTCAACTCATGGAATGCTTCTGCTGCTAACAACTCCGTGTATATCATAACGTAGACTTCTATCTTATGGACGCAACATCACGTCGTACTTTTAATATCGTGCTAAGTTATAAGTAAAACGGGATGTTATAATTTGTATTAAAACTTGTTGATTTTTTATAAATATTAGTATATTATTAAGCTCTCATCATATTAAGAAGAAATACTTTTTTTATAATTCCCAGTTACGGGCTCGGGCCTGCATGTCAAGCTTTATTCCTCTAGATGATAGATTTTCAGACTACCTAGCTCCTATAACAATTACTTAGTGAACTCGAATGGAATTTCATTTACGTAGGGTTTATCCTAACACTCTTATAAATCGTCATGTTTAAAATTACCAATATAATCTTGCGTCCCTTGCCCCACACTAGGTGATAGCCTCCAAACACACCTATCGGCCGTCATTTCTATATTTACACCTTTCATACAAATTTCCTCATTCTTACAATGCATCCATCTCTTTTGGCCTCGCACAACCCTTGCGCCCACCCACATTCATGCTGAAACTACCACCGGTTCGGAATGCTGCTTTCCACAGACGAGCCCGCAAGAAACTCTAGCAGTAGTACTACTACCATTCAGCCCATAAATTACCCATTGCTGAGTCAGGCCTCCTCCAATTACCTGGAGGGTAATTAGTCTACTACGCCACGCTGGCCAGACGGGTTAGCACAGGGTTTCGTATCAAGGTTTCATTCTCTTCTGGTTAGGTTATCGGCCTTGTCATTTGCTTTGGTCGGCTATAAAAAAACGTGTCGTGTCGTACATGTTATTTGGTCTATGTGACTAAAACAAAATATGGAGTGTTGGCGACTGCTCAGCAGCCGTATCACTGCATACTAACCGACCTCTAACAATATATGGTTGAGTCATTGCAGCATATTATATAATGTTGCTGCTGTGACATTATTATAATATGCAACTTGCTTGTATCGTTCAATTTCATCGTAGGAATCTTCATTTTTAGGCTTAGCCTATAATATTTAACCTTCTCTGTCATTTACTATCGTTACTAAATAAACTAAAGTGAGATTTTTTAAACGACTTCACAAAAAATTGGAGGTTCGTGATTACTACGTTCAACTCAACTTGCCACATACAGCATGTACGATTTTGTAAAATGTTTTTTAATAAATTTGAAAGTGAAAAAATTAGATTGTCGATAAAGTGAGATCAGAAAAGCCCTCACATTTTACAGAGCATAGCAATGTAATTTTTAAAAGAGATCATGATAGCTTATTAAATTTAAAATTCAACTCGACAGTGACTAAAATAATATCAAATAAAATAAGTTAACTACCTGTAATAAATATCACACATCATAGCCATAACTTAAGAATTTTTAATATATTATAATATATACAGGGTGGTCAAAAAGTCGTGGATCAAACGAAACCAGCGGTTAGATGGGGCCATCAGCAGCAAAAAATTGTTCTACGTGAGGTCCTTAGGGTCAACCCCTGCGGTTGAGCTTAGAGAACATGAACTTAGAGGTAAAAAAAAGTCAATTTCTCATAAAAACACAAAATCAATTGTAACTCTGCAGGGGTTGACCCTAAGGACCTCCCGTAGAACAATTTTTTGCTGCTGATGGCCCCATCTAACTGCTGGTTTCGTTTGATCCGTGACTTTTCGACCACCCTGTATAATTAAGAATTATAATATATATTTTTAGTTACTTAAGTATTTTGTAATTATTTAAGTATTTAATATGTATTATTAGTATGTAGGTCTATGTAGTATATAGTTAGAGATCATTTAATGGTAAATTACTTTTATTTTATTTATATTAATTTTTTTTAATTTGTTGTCACTGCCCATATCCATCTTCTACAGGTCTCACTCTGCCAAAGGTTTGCTGGAAGAAAACTCTTATAGAGTTAAGCTCGCCTGTGTACATTTTGTTTCCAAATTATCATGTTTTTTTTTTATTTTATGTATCTATGTGCAATAAAGAATATGCTTAAATCTGTCTCCTTAGCAAATCTTTTTGCCGCAAGCAGAAATGACTTGACACATCGCTATAATTTTGTTTGTTGTAATAATTTTGTTACAAAATTAATAGTTGTTTATGAAGAATTTCCTTACTCGAGCAAAGCTTGGAATGACCTGGTGGACCAGCTTGAGACCCTCAGGGAGAAGCTACCCTATAAATGAATATTGTACTCCCCATTACCTTCTTAACTATTGTAACATTGTGTGTAGCTGCTGTTTTTCAGTTGCATCTAAATGTATGGTGGAATTAAATTAAACAAAGTATACTAATTACAATTACACAAATAACCATTATACTAGTATTACAAAAAAAAACAATAGTGGAACGCTCGATACTTTAACCGATACGAACGATACTGTTGTTGATCAAGATACCAGTGGCTTATTGTCAATTTTTTTCTTCTGTGGCGTTCGCAAATATTGTTTTGCCAATATCAAGTTAATTTAGCGGTTTTTCCAAAGATAAAGAAAACTTCTTTAACAGTTTCTCGCCCTCTTTCCAGCTTCACGAGTTAGAAAAACCATTGGCAATATTATAAAACTTTTTTTACAAACCGACAATTTCAAGAGAGCATAACATTTTAATCACAGAAGTTTTTATTAACCTCCTTAAACCCATTAACATGGAGAGAAGCTACCTGCACAAAAAAAAAACAAACAAAGTTAAACTATCAGAAATCAGAAATCAGAGGGACATTTACAAAGATTATAAGATGTGTGCTGATGTGGTGGACAAAAGTTATCACAATTTCGTTGCTCATAAGCAAGGAAACAAAATGGGAAAGGCCCCATAAAAGATGGGCTGATAACATTGCTCACATTGCAGGGAAAGTTTGAAGTAGAGTAGCACGAGAGAGACACGAATGGACAGAATTGGAGGAGGCTTTTACCGTTTTAGGCGGTCCTTACATCTAATTTCATTAGCTTTAATTTTAAACGCATGCAGTTCTTATTATAATGTACATATACATATTAGTTAAGTGAAGTTTGTTGTGTAAGGAATAAAATATATATTATTTATTTTATTATCTACTAGTGACCCACCCCGGCTTCGCACGGGTGCAACGATGAACCTCTACAATATAATGCATGTATTGTACATGTCGTGGATAACGATATCGTTTTATTAAGTTTCTCAATTGATTGTTAACACAGTAGTGCGGCAAACGCGGTGACGTCAGTTGTTTTGCAATGGCGGCACGTGGACAGAGTCGTAATGGAAAGTGAGGTTGGCTCGATCAGTCAGTCGACGTTGGGACACGGACCGAGACACTTCTCCGTTGCGAACCTGTCGGTTTGTCTATCTAAGTGTGTTAACTGAACATTGTTATTTATACTGTGGTTAATATTGTGAATTATAAAGTTACAAGTAATAAACCTCGTACCAAGTCAAGATGATGACGACTATATCGCTCAGCCGTCGCTATCTCCGACATCAGAAGTGGTATGTAACTCAGTCAGCCCACGTGGAGAAAACAGTGTAGTGATAATGTGTGTGCTTCTGTACGCGATGGAAATAACCGATAATGGCGATTTATTGTCACTATAAGGGAGACATTAAGCTACATGAAGATTGTTCTGAACTGAAGATCACAAGCGGCAGTCATAGTGCGGCGATTAACCAAGTGGGGATCACTTGCTTTCATTGTGATGGACAAGGACACTACGCGTCTAACTGCCCTGAGCGGAGCAGCAGGAAGGCGAGCAACAGTACTGTGGTCAGCCAGGTCAAAGAATAGTGAGTGGATCTGTAGTAAGCGCACCAGCTGCAATTTTACGTCACTCCGGTGAGCAGTTTCCATTTTTATTACTCGGGTATATTGTATGGTATACGAATTTACGATAGTGTGATTTTGACCGGTGTAAGAAAATATTATTTGAGGTTCTTTTGCGTGTTTACCTGTTAATTACTTGCGATACGAAGTTTAGATTGCTGTGCTTGTTTAGCTTGACGGTTCATCGGTCTGGCGTCGTATTTTCGCCAGTTTATAGCAAAGTTTTCCAAGATTATGGAGCCATTGTATGCCTTGATTTGCATCGGTAAGGTAGCCTAAACGTGAGGCGATAGGACAGCAGATCCAGATTTCAAGCGATCGGGTTTTCGGTCGGCAACTGTGGAATGTCACAGCTGCGGTGGAATGGGTCACCGAGCATCAAATTGGCGGTGAAAGGCAAGGCAGCTAGTGCTGCCACTGCACACTTCAGCGTCAGGCTCTGCGGGGCCGCGGCCGCGGTCGGACTTGGTCTGTTTCAGGTGCGGCAGCGCCGGACATTTGGCAGCGAGATGTCCGCGTGGCAACAGCGTGGCAACAGCGGAGGAGCTGGCGCGGCGGTGGGCGCAGGCGGTTCGGAGCGGCGCCTGCGGCGGCGGCGAGTAGCGAGAGGCATGTGGAAGCTTGCTATGTTGGCAGTCCCAGCGGTGCGCTGATGAGCGCTTGTGGGTCGTATCCATTTTATTCTGATTCTGGTGCAGAGTGCTCTCTCATCAAACATTGTGTTGCGCCGAAGCCAAGTGGAAAGAGTTATGAGCACCCTCAAAAATATGTTGACTGTTGTAGAAGTTAGTCCAAATATACAGTCAAGGGCGAGGTGGCTCTATGAACTATAAAGGGCGAGGTGGCCAAATATACAGTCAAGGGCGAGGTGGCTCTATGAAGTATAAAGGGCGAGGTGGCCAAATGTACAGGGTTGATCACTATTGGTTCGAGCACATGGCTAAGTGCGTTCGTAAGTTTGTCTATGGTTGTATTACTTGTAAACTATCTCAATCGCAATCAGGTCGCCCACAAGCGGGACTTCATCCAATTCTTAAGATTAGTATCCCGTGGCATACTGTGCACGTTGACTTAACTGGCAAATTAAGTGGAAAAGCGATTGCAAGGAGTACGTCATAGTTTTAATTGATGCGGTCACAAAATTTGTTCCCTTGTATCATACCCTGAGAATAGATTTGGCTAGAACAATTAAATCCCTTAAATTAAGCGTCTTTAGTTGGAGCCCCAGTAAGTAATTGCAGATCTGGGACGATGCTTTTCCAACAAAGAATTCAAAGTTTTTTTGTCAGTTTCATTACGTTTGATAGCTGCGGGTTCAAGTCGCGCTAATTGCCAAGTAGAAAGAACAATGAGCGCGTTAAAAAGTATGCTGACCGCGATAGAAGCGTCTGATAGGTCCCGGCATGAAGCGTTAGAAGACGTGCAATTAGTTTTGAATTCCTCTGTCCACCGTGTAATACAAGCGAGTCCACTCGAGTTTCTGATAGGACCTTTAGCTAGACCATTGTAACCTATTAACTTTGAATGATTCCGGACCGGCAGTAGACATTAGTAAGAGAGCAAGCGGCCACATACATAGAAAATAGTGCCGTTTACGAAAAAGTAAAATTTGATAAAACTACAAGTTAAAGTGGTAAAGTTTGATGTTGGTAATTTAGTTTAAATTCAGAACGAAGAGAAACCAAACTAAATTAGACGCGAAATACAAGGGACCGTTAAAAATTGTGGAGTTACTTGATGGTGATCGTTATTTGCTGAAATCTTTGACCGGTAATACGAGTAGAACATAAAAATACGCTCACGACTGTATAAGGAGATTCCACTAAGCAGTGTGCCCGTTGAGTTAAATTTGTCTGATGAAGATGGTGAGGAGGTTGCCTCCAACAGTAAAAAAGAACACATACCTTGGCTAGGTCGCACTACACGCACTAGTCTGTAGTCGTAACTGCAACTCTGGGAGTTGTACAGAGCGCGATGGGCAGCTAGTGGTGTGGCGGGGACCCGGGTCTCGAGAGAGACTATTTGTATGGTCCTGTGTACTGGGAGTCGTGAACTCTAGTTAAAGTGTTGGTCGTATCGCTTGGAGCGATGACGATATGGGTGACATGTGAATTGTCACTAGCTGCTGGGACAGCTGGGCCATGTGTTGTGTAATTATTACTTTAAACCTACTGTTTTAAAGTATCAGTATTGAGATTTAAAGATTATGGGCTTAGAGGAATCTTTCGTGTTAAAGTTGTTAAAATTATTTGTATGCTAACGTGATCTCTGTTAACTTGATTCTTAAGATACGATTACGGAACATTACCGTCAGGTTGGCCGAACGTGAAAATGTGCCTCAGTTGGTTATTTTGTTACAAGTACACACGAGGACGTGTGCTTCGTCAGGCTGGCCGTGTCGTGGATAACGATATCGTTTTATTAAGTTTCTCAATTGATTGTTAACACAGTAGTGCGGCAAACGCGGTGACGTCAGTTGTTTTGCAATGGCGGCACGTGGACAGAGTCGTAATGGAAAGTGAGGTTGGCTCGATCAGTCAGTCGACGTTGGGACACGGACCGAGACACTTCTCCGTTGCGAACCTGTCGGTTTGTCTATCTAAGTGTGTTAACTGAACATTGTTATTTATACTGTGGTTAATATTGTGAATTATAAAGTTACAAGTAATAAACCTCGTACCAAGTCAAGATGATGACGACTATATCGCTCAGCCGTCGCTACCTCCGACATACATATAAACCATCCTCTTGAATCACTCTATCTATTAAAAAAAACGATTTAAAAACCGTTGCGTAGTTTTAAAGATTTAAGCATACATAGGACGGACAGACGACACCGACTTTGTTTTATACTATGTAGTGATGATTAACTCCGGATGTTTATAACCTTTTTTTACGCCCTGTTTAGTAGCCTAATTAAATGTCGGGCAGCTCTAATAAGCACATCGGCTTGCTTTGATAAGTTTTCTTGAAACGAGAGTTATTATGTCGATCAATATAACTAATCGTTACCAGATGTTTACTTAGCTCGGGGAGTAAGATAGATCACCACAAATATTATCATTTTGTTTGTACGTATAAAGTATATCCTAGGTTATTATTAATTAAGATAACTCGGTCTCCATTTGGATCTCATATACGATAGAGGCTATCGTCATGCTATATTAACGTCATACTTTTTACAGGATTAGTCATTGTCATGACATAGACATAATATTTATTGTAGCAAAAAAATACAACAATAATAAAACTAGACACTAAATAAAATGGAAAGCCTTCCTGCCACAAACCGTCCCAAGCTCAGCAGGATGCTGGTTGCAAGCAACCAACGCTGGTCTTCCGTCAGGGGCGGCGGGTGACGTCACACATTTGACGACACGGTTGGCGCAGTGGTTGAGCGATCGACTGCTGCGCAGCATGTCGCGGGTTTGATTACCGCACGGAAGAAGTATTTGTACGACCTACAAGTATTTGTTCCGGGTCTGGGTGTTTCCTATCTATAATATGTATGTACTTGCAAAAAAAATGTATATAAGTAGTTTATCATCCATCTCGTTACCATAACACAAGCATTAAGTTGCTTAGCTTGGGATGAGATGGCGTTGTGTGAAATGTCCAAGGATATTATTATAATAATAATAGTAATTTACAAATTACTGACTTAGTGTAATATACAAACAGACACTCAATCACCAGTATCTGGAAGAATTAAAAACGAATTACTTGAAAATATTTCAGCTCATAAAAACCCGCAGTTAAGTTGGGCTTCTTCCAGTTACATGGAATGGAATTAGCCTACTGTGCCACGCTGACAAGATGAAATGAGTTTTTCATACATTCACCGTCGCCGCACATGTATGAAAAACTGGCTCAACTATGCAAGCTAAACTAAACTAACTTATTTTAGCAGGCGGTGGACATTCGGCTTAAAAATAAAGATACATTAAATGGTAGTATTAAATACTTATATATCCGTCCGTTGTGTATATAAATCTATCCATTGTATTGCATTTGAAAGAGAAAATGTATTTGTTAGCTTTCTATTATAAAGTTCCAATGGAAATTGAAATTAATTTCAGGCTTCGCCACAAATGATCGTGTTCGGATTTGCCAAGAAGTTTATAATATATTTTCAGGGTTGTCTGTAAGAAGACGCATTGAGCAAACAGGCGATCTTGTTGTATACTATACTAGTGGCCCGCCCCGGCTTCGCCCGTGCAAAGCGGGGGTGGGTTATACATATAAACCTTCCCCATGAATCACTCTATCTATTAAAAAAAACCGCTTCAAAATCCGTTGCGTAGTTTTAAAGATTTATGCATACATAGGGACGGACAGAAGAATGCGACTGTTTTATACTATGTAGTGAAGTGATTATAAAATATTATAAGTGCAATATATTTATTACCTTTGATCATAGTAGAGGTTTTATTAGCATTAACCTCGGAGCAGGATTTGCACTTATCTTTAATGTGCATAGAATATTCTTATTTATGGCCACAAGCATGCCACATAACGCCTATTAGAATATAATAGTGTTATGTGGCTACTGTGCATATGAAATACATGAATGATGGTTTGACGCAAATAGCAGTGTATGGAGCCACAATGGCGAAAAGATGATGATGGTAGTTTTAAAAATGACTATTTAAAAGAGTTTGTAATAATAACTACTTAAATAAAGTTCCTTTTGAATTGAATTGAACTGGTCCGAGTTTAATATACCAAGTTGTTGACGACTTAGTCGTAATTGCAGAGACTATGGAGGGCCTCACAACGATGCTCGATAGCCTCTATCGAGCCTCCCAACGAGTAGGACTTAAGATGAATATGGAGATGACTATGATCATGTCTAATACCCGTGATCAATCCACTCCTGTTAACAACTGAGGTTCTATCCTCGAAGGTGATGAACATTACATTTACCTGGGACACATTGTCCAGTTCTAGTCTATCTTCGAGAAAGATCTACCTCGGCTGGGCAGCGTTCGGGAATCTGCCAAAGATCTACAATACCGCGGTGTTTGAAGATAAAAGTATTTTATTAACGTTTGTTGCCAGTGATATCATACGGTACAGAGATGTGGTTGCTCTCTATGAGCTCCATTAAAAGGCTCAGGAACCCAAAGGGTCATGGATAGGCCTAAGTTCGGAGTTTTCATGTGAATTAAAATCAGAAATGAGGAGATACACAGGAGAACCAGGCAGATACCTTATTACTGACATAGCCCACAGGATTCCCAAATCCAAGCCCAAATCTAAGTAGCAGTGGGCAGGGCATCGGATGTCCGATGGGGCAGAAAAGTCCTCGAGTGGCAACCGTGTTCCGAAAGCACAGTGCTGGTGGGTCGGCCATATAATGGACCGACGACCTGGTTATGGCCTAGCCTTCGTAGAAATCCTTGGGCCTTGCCCTATGTCCAGCAGTGGACGTCTTTTGGCTGAAATGTTGTTATAGATAGATCTCAATGTGATTATTGACCTTTTTGTTGTGGGGGGAACGTTTTATATCTATTCCGCACGGGCATTAAACAATCTGCCAGGGCCTTTCGTCATAATCACCGGGGAATCAGTGACAGCAAGTCGAGTAAGCGAAAAATGATAGCAGCGCTTAAGGCGACGGGTGGGGTTAACTGTGTTAACGAGTTATACAATGTATATTATTTGGCAGGAATGTATAGTTTTACGAAAGGCTACTTTTATTTGATTTATAAATAATACATAATATCTTTCATTCGTAAGACGTCAGTAGAGGCCAGACGGGTTGGCACAGCGTTCGTCTCTTTCGACCTCCTTCTGCGAGGCCGTTATGTCGCAGATGGGGGCTGCGGGGCGGGTCGCAAAGGAGGGAGCTCCGGCTGACCCGCGCCGCGGACGGAGGCAGGGGTGGAGGGGGGTCATGACGATGCGAACCCCTTCTGCCCTCGCCTGAGAGGCTGGTGGTGGGTCGGGGGAGCCGCCACCGACGAAAGCCTCGATGACTGAGGGCGTCCCAGTGTACCGGGACGCCCTCTCCGACAGTCGCTTGCCCGTTGCGGGCACCACGCCGGGGCGTCAGAGTAGAATGCGTTTACGCGAATTTATGCCGCCCCAAGCGCGCCGTGTGAGGGTATACCGCTGGGGTTTTAGTGGGTAGACGACTCTTGGGTAGACGACCCTTTTCGGAGTCCCACATAATCACCGACCTCTCCCCCGGGGGGCGGTGGTATGCATAAAGCATTTCCCAGCGACAACAAAAAAAAAGGGTTCGTCTCTTTCAGTTTCACTTTCTAAGGGTGTCGTAAGAGTCGACAAAAGGAATGACAAGGCCGATAACTTTTCTACAAGACAAGGAAAACTTGATTCAAAGCCTTGTACCAACCCAGCGCACGGTAGGCTAATTACCCTCCATGTAATGGTGGAGGTCTGACTCAGCAGTGGGTCATTTACGGGCTGAATAGTATTAGTTGTAACGATAGCTAAGCCAATATCACTGTGCGTGTATTTCACGACGAGTGGCCCTTCAGATTAATAGCGTGGAGGTAGGTTTCATGTACCGTACCCTTAAGCGTGCTCATGGAAAATTCCAGTGGAACGCATAATGATGCTACCGACGGTGGCGTCATATACCCGCATATTACATGTTTGCCAAGAGCCCTTACTGCGCGAGGAATCACATTACAGAGTTTGTAAACAAATATGTTATTTTTAACCGTGAAGGAATAACCCTGTATAAGCTTTTTAAGACCCGACAGAAAAGGGATATGGTTTTGTCATAGTAGTTTTTAAACCAATGAACTGACTTTAAAACGTTGTATACCTTATTTAATTCCTGAAGTTTCGAATGCTTTGCAGCAGTCGTGGTCACAGGGGACGCTAGATGACAGTTGTCTTTAAAAGTACAAACAAACAGTTAAATCGTATAACGTTCCCTGTGCATAAAGGGGATAAATCCGTTAAAATTGTTTAATTTCAATTGAAAAAGCCAAGACATTATGATTAAAAAGTGGTTTTAAACGGTTGAATTTTTTGATTGCAAGATTTTTAGCGGTTCCGCCGTGATACAGGCAGGATCCATTGGGTATTGCGTGAGAACGGGCATGCTCGGTAAAGATGGAAGCGTTTCTCTGAGTCCACACATCCAGTACTATCTTTCCCCGGGCTGTAACTTGCATCGTAACTCCTAATCGAATAATGTGAAGGATGAAGATATAGGGTTGTCTTGCGGTTTTTTTTATTTAAAAACAGGTTTTTTATGACGGTGGTTCGACATGTTCAATTGAATTCGGTTCAGCAGTTTCAGTCATCGGCTCTTTCCCAGTTGTATAGGGGTATTTGTGTGGGACTGTAAGGGAGACCTATGGTTCTTATATTAAGGCTCATTTTTCATTAATAAAGAAATTTTTATATGGTCAGACCAGCTATCAGTTTTAACGCTACTGAGTACGTGTAACGTTTGCCATAGATGGTGGAACGGCAGCTTGGATCGACCTTTATGCGTGCCATATGGAGGGGGTCAGATATTACACATTATGGAGACTCATCCAATATCTGTCAATGAAAGTCCAGGGAAAATTGGTCGAGCTAGTTCGAGATTAAACAGGAATAAACTATTTTTTGTCCGTGCGGTGACGGACGGAGAATGCTTAGTGGCACTATCCATCCTAAGGGTTTTTGTAAGAGCTGAAAGAAGAAAATGACGATGAAGCCCAATAGCCAACTTGCCTGCCCACCGTGGCACAGTAGACTAATTTCCCTCTACGTAATTGGAGAAGGCACGACTCAGTGGTTCATGTATACGAGTCCATGCGCTGTGTAGAAGTAGTTAAATATTTTCAACATACATTCCAGTAATAACTGATAATTTTGTATTAGATATTTTAATATTATATACACATGTGTTGGGTGTTACTTACTTGCTTAACGATTTGCCTCCAGTATTTAAGCAAATACTGGAGGCAAACCGAGAATCTTAATGCTAAATCGATCTAGCGGTCAATCATCTGAGTGCTGCATAATGTGTACGCCCGGCTTAATACGTACTAGGATAACCACGCCGACGCATAGTCATGCAGCGTGCAATAAAAATGGCATAATATCATATTTGGTCCGAAATAGCATAGAAAACGCTCTAATATTTAAAATCCGTTCTAATGTTTAAAACTGCCAACGGAATCAATTCTTGCACATGTACTAACTGAAAAGATCTGGTAGAAGAAACTCAGCGGCTTGTCTTTTTTATGACGTGTTCATAGGATGTTTTTTTCAATGGAGCGTTGGGAGGCCAACTATCAAATTACATGGAAAAAAACACGTTTGATAAAAACTAAAACTCTATTCGTCAATTTCAGAAAATCATTATTATACCTAGCCAGGAATCGACTGGAATGTGAAACGGAGTCTTGTTAACGTCCCCCTAAACGAGCTGCGGTGGTTACTGGCCCGTTGCTCCTAATAGCTATGAAGTAAAGAAAAAAAGGAATCGTACTGAACATTTTGAAAACAATAACTGTAACTATTAAGAAACCAATTCTGGAAAGCTATATCATATGTCAAATCAATAAAAAGTTAAACAACTTACAAAGCTACTATAATACTTTATATAAAACTTATTATAATTAAAATTATATTAAATTAAATAACTACGATATTTTCTGTAGTAAACAGCTGCCACCCAAAGACATCTAATAATGCACTTTTTTTTATAGAGGGTCCAGATTCCTTTAACCAACCTTTAACCCACGCAGATTTGAAAAATGGATGGAAGTTATTGATGATTTATTCAGCAACGGTAACAGGTATAATTTCATGTTTAAATTAAATATTAAGGGGAGGCCTATAGAAAAAAAACTAGTTACACAATTCATGAAAAGTCCATGACGACGATATACATTATTAAAAGGTTTTTACGCAATTTAACATAATATGGAATAAATTCACACATAAAAAAAATATCCCGGCCCAGCTACAATTTTATTGTACGTGTGTAGCAGTTTTGTTCCCCCTTGTATGTTAACTAAGTTCGAGCATAACTAGATTGTTGGACTAGTTCAATATCAGATTATGTACACGCAGGCATAAACAGCAGAAACGCAATGATAATGCATGACGTTATCTCAGCCTAGAAACTATTGAGTATTTATTTATCTGGGAAGAGTGACTCGCAATCGTTAGGCGTTCTGATCGTAAACGGCTACTGTTATGAAATAACGTAAACGCACCTAATGACGACCCCTTAAAATCCGCGCCCATTACCGCCCTATTCAGAAAACTAGATTTTTAATGTGATGTATTAAAGGTAAACAAGTGGTTGCTTTAGAAAAAAAATAGATGTATTTGTATTGCAAATGTTCATATCTTGTTTGTGTATGTAACTCAACGATTTAAAGAATAATTGGTCAATTCGTCGGTGAACGCCGGTGATAGTGCATTTTCCATAGTGTGGCGTTCCCTACGACGTAAGTACTCTTGTTTCTTTCTTAGCAGAAGATTATATCTTCAAGCATTTTAATGTTACTTCTAGTTCTTTTTATGCATTTTTCATACTTTCAGAAACACAAATAAAAATAAATTTTACTGGGATACCATTACATATTGCTTAAAATTTAAAATTAAAAATAGGCGGTAATAGGAACAAAAATCACAATTTTATTTCCATTACCGACCCAGTTGTTAAATATGTCGCTGATAAGTACATTTCGTATCTTTTTTGTGCCATGATTTTTGTTAAATAGCTTCAATTAAAAGGCAGGAGGATACACTAACTCAGTTCCTTAGTATGTTAACTTGTATTTGAGCTATTAACGCCATATATTTAAGAGCATTAGTATCCGTAAAAATATAAATGTTCTTCTTCTCAATATTTAGTAAATATTTTGATGAATAAAGGAGGTATAATTTTTCTAATATTGTATTTTTATAGTTAAAATATGATTATTATTAAAGATTTATAATAACCGCACCATTTAAAATCATACAAATGTCCGAAAACCACAAGTATTTAGGGTCGGTAATTGGTTATACGATTTCCTTTAATAATACCTATTACCGATCTACTTGTACATTTACAACGAACAGATAACTTGAAAATAAATAGGTAGTAAGGGGTACTACCTATTTATTTTCAAGTTATCATAAAGTTACCTAATTAACATTATAGTATTCCCTAACATTATAGTATTCACTTAAGTGGCAGTGGGCAGGGCACATAGCTCGCAGGACCGACGCCCGATGGGGCAGAAAAGTCCTCGAGTGGCGACCGCGTTCCGGCAGGCGCAGTGCTGGTAGGCCTCCCACACGGTGGACCGACGACCTGGTTAAGGTCGCCGGAAAGCAGTGGATGCGGGCGGCCCAGGACCGGCCTTTGTGGAGATCCTTGGGGGAGGCCTATGTCCAGCAGTGGACGTCTTTTGGCTGAAATGATGATGATTCCCTAACAAACATACATATATTACATACAAATTTAAAATACTATAAGCTTTATTATATAGTAATACATAACTCAATGCAAAAATCGCCTTTTAAAGATATTATTTTCTATACCGGAGATCAAGATCTAAAACATCATCTCCGAAACCATCAACATCAACTCCGAAACCATCAACGCCAACTCCGAAACCATCAACATCAACCCCGAAACCATCAACATCAAAAATTCAAAGTACATGCGTGAATTTGAGCTCTGAATCTCTTGATAGTACTATTATTAATAGATCAGAATATTGTAAAACTCCACTACTATTAACTTTAACGGTTTCATTTATTTAGTGGTCGGTATTAGGTGTCACATAAACGGTATTAGGCACACACCCTATATTTTTGATCGGTAATAGGGACATGGCCCTTTTTTCTTTTAAGTTGTATTTAATTTTTAAGTAATTATTAGTATAACTATTTCTATATAAGAATAGAAAAATGGATAATTCCAATACTTGAAAAACTATTTTGATTGGCACCACATATTATGAAAGTGCTTATTTTTTGGACATCAATCCGAACTCGGCTTAAACTGGCGGTAATGGGTGCGTTTACGTTATGCAAATGTTAGGTTGCCTATTCTTTTCCGCCACAACTCTCGGGTAGACCGGTACAGGTAAATCAATACTAGCATTTTGCACCGGTCATTTTGTCAAGTTTTCATATTCTATGGGCTTCATACTTACGATTGGTATAGAATTTGTCTAATAAACAAACCGGTGAAATGTTAAATGGTTTTTTTTCATAGCCTGCCCAGGATTTTTACACGGAACTGATCACTATCACATATTATAAAACAAAGTCGCTGTCGTCAGTCCATCCCTATGTATGCTTAAATCTTTAAAACTACGCAACGGATTTTGAAGCGTTTTTTTTAATCAATAGAGGGATTCCAGAGGAAGGTTTATATGTATAATACATGCATAAATTTTGATGTTCATCATTGCACGTGCAAAGCCGCGGCGGGTCACTAGTATTTTTATAATTTTTAACATACTAAATGTCTAATAAAATAATTTTCATCCATTCATCATCCAAACATGACGCTGAAATCAGCAATCAAGTTCATCCCCTGGCCAACGTGATTGCCACGTTGGTCTTGGGTTTGGATGTACCATGATGATCACGGGTCCCTAGTTCGATTCCGGGGTTGGGTATCTTTGTGTAAACCAGAGGCACTCGGACCGAATCTGCGTGTCATTTGTGAATTACGTAGATGGGAGAAGTTAATAAAAAAAGCAGGGGCTTCGTTTTAAAAAAACTTACCGTAAAAAACTGAAATCTGAATGACTGTTTTTTACGCTGGAAATCCTCATAGATTCTTGGCCGCTGGGGACTAGCCGGGTAATGTGGGACTGCGGGACGCAGGTAGATGGAAACTAGTGCCCCGACAAATCCACTGAAACTACTGACCCGATTTGTGGTTTTTTTTTACTTTTGTTTGCAAATTCAAATTCAAAACTCATTTAATCAAGTTGGCTCATTAGAGCTCTTTTGACAAGTCAAACAACAAAATAATATTTAATTTAAAATTTACCATCTACCACCGGTTCGGAATGCAGTTCTACAGAGAAGAGCCGGCAAGAAACTCTGTAGTTGCTCTTGTTAGATCGCCATTTTTAGGTACAAGGCCTTGATTAGACAGTTTGTGAGAGCAAACGCGCGCAATAGTCGCAAAGGGCCAAACATCAGCCAGATCTAATCAACAATACTAACCTTCTAACGCCCGAGCCAACCGACCCCCAGCAACGGCACCTGTTCACAAGCATGACGCATGCGGCAGCCATTCATTTCTAAAGCCTAGCCCATTTCTAAAGGCTCTATGTCAACAAATTGGATAGTACAGGAATTCATGAAGAACGCGGGATCGAAAGCAAGTCGTAAATAAAACAAACATTCGAAATTTGAATGTGTAGTGTAAAAAAAATCTCCGTCCAAATTTTGCTAAGCCTACTGCTATATGGATAAAGGTCTTTAAAATCTTCAGCACAGAGTACGAATTGCAAAACTTTGATGGTTAATAATACTGTTCCATATTGATTTGGCCAATCTCATCTCATATGCATCTGGTCAAAGTGTGAAGCGATATACAGTCTGGAAATGCCTGAATAATTGAGTGGCATATGATGTAGAGGCACCTTTATTAAGTTATCATCATCATAATTTCAGCCGATAAATTACCCACTACTTAGTCGGGCCACCTCCAAATTCATGGAGGGATCCGGCTTATGCGTTCCTTTAGTCCTCTTACGACATCCTCAGGTTGGTATGGGATGACATTTTGTATTCTAAATCCATTAACACATAAGACACGGTTATTTTCTTAGTGCACAGTAAATGACACGATCGTCACTTTCATCATCATTTCAGCCAAAAGAAGTCTACTGCTGGACATAGGCCCCCAAGAATCTCCACAAAGGCCGGTCCAAGGCCGCCCGCATCTATCGTTTTCCGGTGACAGGTCATCGATCCACCGTGCAGGAGACCTACCAGCACTGCGCTTTCCGGATACGGTCGCCACTCGGGACTTTTCTGCCCCATCGGGCATTGGTCCTGCGAGCTATGAGCCTACAGCCATCTAAGTTTAGTAGTAGTTTAGGCATTATAATAAAATAACACCAACATCAACAAGACTGTTGTTTAATTCAACAAAAAATATGGACATAAGCATGGTAAGCGACAAACATTTGAAATTAACATAAATGAAAATTAATATTTATTATTATTTTTTTACGAATTAATTTAACGACCGGCCTTTGTGGAAATCCTCGGGGGAGGCCTAAGTCCAGCAATTGACGTCTTTTGACTGAAATGATGATGATGAATGTGCTCCGCAAGATATCCAGTGCTCCAGTGACTTTTCACACTTATTCGTCAAGATGTGTCATTAATTACGAAAGTGTTAAAACGATGGAAGCCATGTCAATTACGTGAAGAAGAAGAAGAAGTAACACGATTCAATCCCATAAATAGAATTCTTTATTTGCTGTAGCGTTAATCTGAAACTAAGAGGGTCAAAGAAATAAATGTATTATTGTGTCTCGAGTGTTTGATCAAATAGTTTTATCTAGTACAAGGCTCTCTAGACAATACACGAGACGTTTATATTTTGAGCTTCATACTTTTTCTAAAAGACAAAATAATTGATTAATACCATGTTATGTAACTATATATATGTCGGAGATAGCGACGGCTGAGCGATAGAGTCGTCATCATCTTGACTTGGTACGAGGTTTATTACTTGTAACTTTATAATTCACAATATTAACCACAGTATAAATAACAATGTTCAGTTAACACACTTAGATAGACAAACCGACAGGTTCGCAACGGAGAAGTGTCTCGGTCCGTGTCCCAACGTCGACTGACTGATCGAGCCAACCTCACTTTCCATTACGACTCTGTCCACGTGCCGCCATTCCAAAACAACTGACGTCACCGCGTTTGCCGCACTACTGTGTTAACAATCAATTGAGAAACTTAATAAAACGATATCGTTATCCACGACACGGCCATTCTGACGAAGCACACGTCCTCGTGTGTACTTGTAACAAAATAACCAACTGAGGCACATTTTCACGTTCGGCCAACCTGATGCTAATGGTCCGTAATCGTATCTTAAGAATCAAGTTAACAGAGATCACGTTAGCATACAAATAATTTCAACAACTTTAACACGAAAGGTTCCTCTAAGCCCATAATCTTTAAATCTCAATACTGATACTTTAAAACAGTAAGTTTAAGACAATAAGTACACAACACATGGCCCAGCTGTCCCAGCAGCTAGTGACAATTCACGTGTCACCCATATCGACATCGCTCCAAGCGATACGACCAACACTTTAACTAGAGTCCACGACTCCCAGGCCACACAGGACCATACAAATAGTCTCTCTCGAAACCCGGGTCCCCGCCACACCACTAGCTGCCCATCGCGCTCTGTACAACTCTGAGAGTTGCAGTTACGACTACAGACTAGTGCGTGTAGTGCGACCTAGCCAAGGTATGTGTTCTTATTTACTGTTGGAGGCATCCTCCTCACCATCTTCATCAGACAAATTTAACTCAACGGACACACTGCTTAGAGGACAGTCGTGAGCGTATTTTTATGTTCTATTACCGGTCAAAGATTTCAGCAAATAACGATCACCATCAAGTAACTCCACATTTTTTAAAGGTCCCTTGTATTTCGCGTCTAATTTAGTTTGGTTTCTCTTCGTTCTGAATTTAAACTAAATTACCAACATCAAACTTTACCACTTTAACTTGTAGTTTTATCAAATTTTACTTTTTCGTAACTGGTACTCTTTTCTATGTACGTGGCCGCTTGCTCTCTTGTCTTACTAATGTCTACTGCCGGTCCGGAATCATTCAAAGTTAATAGGTTAAATGGTCTAGCTAAACGTCCTATCAGAAACTCGAGTGGACTCGCTTGTATTACACGGTGGACAGAGGAATTCAAAACTAATTGCACGTCTTCTAACGCTTCATGCCGGGACCTATCAGACGCTTCTACCGCGGTCAGCATACTTTTTAACGCGCTCATTGTTCTTTCTACTTGGCAATTAGCGCGACTTGACTAGCTATCAAACGTAAAGAAACACCGTGAAACTGACAAAAAAACTTTGAATTCTTTGTTGGCAAAGCATCGTCCCAGATCTGCAATAACTAACTGGAGCTCCAACTAAAGACGCTTGATTTAAGGGATTTAATTGTTCTAGCCAAATCTATTCTCAGGGTATGATATAAGGGAACAAATTTTGTGACCGCATCAATTAAAACTATGACGTACTCCTTGCAATCGCTTTTTCCACTTAATTTGCCAGTTAAGTCAACGTGCACAGTATGCCACGGGATACTTATGTTAGGAATTGGATGAAGTCCCGCTTGTGGGCGACCTGATTGCGATTGAGATAGTTTACAAGTAATACAACCATAGACAAACTTACGAACGCACTTAGCCATGTGCTCGAACTAATAGTGATCAACCCTTTCAAGAGTCTTCTCAAATTCAAGGTGCATACGTGATTCGTGCACGTGGTTAATAACTGACCAGCGGAAGGCCCGGGGAACAATTGGAAGACACCGGGTCCGATTATTTCTCTGTACCTTGCGATGTAGGACACCTGAGCGCATGTTGGAAATGTCGAGTGGTAACAGATGATCTTTAAGTTTACCTACTATGGATTGAATTTCTTGATCACGTATCTGCTTTACCAAAAGCCAGTTCTCTGACGCCAGCGAGGTTAACGCGCATTTGTTCAACTTTTGTGAGACTACGGGCATCTGGTCATGGTAAAGTATTACGAGAGAAGAAATCAACATGAGCCATACGACGTCCCTCACGATAACTGATTTGAAAATCAAAGGCCTGCACCAAGGCCCACCTAAGATGCACACGTGGCGTGATATCGATTTTATTGCGTGAAGCTTTTAGTGAATTACAGTCGGTAATAATCTCAAAATATAACCTGCAAGTAATGTCTAAAGTGTTTTACAGCATTTACTACATCTAGAGTCTCCAACTCGTAAGAGTGGTATTTGGAATCTGCTATGAGGGGCAAATTAAACCTATAGGGGACAGTGGTGGAATCTAACTTTCGATAGTCGACCACTATACGATCAGAACCGTCACGCTTCTTCACTAATAAAATAAGACTATTAAATGGAGACTGACTAGGACGAATGATATTAGTTTCCATTAGTGCACTAACCTTAGAACGCACTAATAACCTTTCGTCTGGGCTAAGCCTATAGGGTAGCGATAAACAGTGCGGTTTGAGTAACATGTTTCGGCCACTCCTGACCAAGTTTTTTTTTTCTCAAATATAACCAGATATCAAACGTCAATTTCTCAATCTCAACGAGCGTCCAATCTGTGTGTGCCTTCACGCCGTTTAGTAAACAGATTCCATATTAAAAAATGGCTACCTCGCCTTTCATAGTTCATTGGGCCACCTTGCCATTTGTTGTCCACTTGGCCACCTCGCCGTTTATAGTTCAGAGAGCCACCTCGCCCTTGACTGTATATTTGGACTAACTTCTACAACAGTCAACATATTTTTGAGGGTGCTCATAACTCTTTCCACTTGGCTTCGGCGCAACACAATGTTTGATGAGAGAGCACTCTGCACCAGAATCAGAATAAAATGGATACGACTCACAAGCGTTCATCAGCGCACCGCTGGGATTGCTAACATAGCAAGCTTCCACATGCCTCTCGTTACTCGCCGCCGCCGCAGGCGCCGCTCCGAACCGCCTGCGCCTACCGCCGCGCCAGCTCCTCCGCTGTTGCCACGTTGTTGCCACGTGGACATCTCGCTGCCAAATGTCCGGCGCTGCCGCACCTGAAACAGACTAAGTCCGACCGCGGCCGCGGCCCCGCAGAGCCTGACGCTGAAGTGTGCAGTGGCAGCACTAGCTGCCTTGCCTTTCACCGCCAATTTGATGCTCGGTGACCCATTCCACCGCAGCTGTGACATTCCACAGTTGCCGACCGAAAACCCGATCGCTTGAAATCTGGATCTGCTGTCCTATCGCCTCACGTTTAGGCTACCTTACCGATGCAAATCAAGGCATACAATGGCTCCATAATCTTGGAAAACTTTGCTATAAACTGGCGAAAATACGACGCCAGACCGATGAACCGTCAAGCTAAACAAGCACAGCAATCTAAACTTCGTATCGCAAGTAATTAACAGGTAAACACGCAAAAGAACCTCAAATAATATTTTCTTACACCGGTCAAAATCACACTATCGTAAATTCGTATACCATACAATATACCCGAGTAATAAAATGGAAACTGCTCACCGGAGTGACGTAAAATTGCAGCTGGTGCGCTTACTACAGATCCACTCACTATTCTTTGACCTGGCTGACCACAGTACTGTTGCTCGCCTTCCTGCTGCTCCGCTCAGGGCAGTTAGACGCGTAGTGTCCTTGTCCATCACAATGAAAGCAAGTGATCCCCACTTGGTTAATCGCCGCACTATGACTGCCGCTTGTGATCTTCAGTTCAGAACAATCTTCATGTAGCTTAATGTCTCCTTTATAGTGACAATGAATCGCCATTATCGGTTATTTCCATCGCGTACAGAAGTACACACATTATCACTACACTGTTTTCTCCACGTGGGCTGACTGAGTTACATACCACTTCTGATGTCGGAGATAGCGACGGCTGAGCGATAGAGTCGTCATCATCTTGACTTGGTACGAGGTTTATTACTTGTAACTTTATAATTCACAATATTAACCACAGTATAAATAACAATGTTCAGTTAACACACTTAGATAGACAAACCGACAGGTTCGCAACGGAGAAGTGTCTCGGTCCGTGTCCCAACGTCGACTGACTGATCGAGCCAACCTCACTTTCCATTACGACTCTGTCCACGTGCCGCCATTCCAAAACAACTGACGTCACCGCGTTTGCCGCACTACTGTGTTAACAATCAATTGAGAAACTTAATAAAACGATATCGTTATCCACGACATATATATATAACTATGTTATGTAACAGTCATATGGTGGGTCATTTCTGGGCTTAAAAGTAGTAGTTATTTTAATGTTGGTTACCTACCAAATACACACCCCACCAAATATTGCGTTGCGGTGTCGCATCCTAAAAATCTACGACGCCGCAGAACGCATCGTGGTAAACTAGAAACTGAAACGTTGGTTAGCGTCTTATTGTACGATGTCGTATCCGATGTCATTTTTGCAATGCGACATTTTTACAATACGACATCGCATTTCTGTACGATGTCGTTTTTGTGATAAGACGCCGCAACGCAGTGTTGTGGCCTGGCCCCTAATGGATACTTCAAACATTGCGCACAAAATATAAGATTCATAGGTTGGCGGCAATTCCTACTAATATTATAAACACGAATGTTCGTAAGAATGTTTGTTACTCGTTCACGCAAAAACTACTGAATGGATTTTGATGAAACTTTACAACAATATGGTTTATACATCCGAATAACACGTATGCTATAATTATCTTATTAATATTTTGTGAATTATCTAAAATATAACGATTAGTGTCAGGCAAGCAGAAAAAAAATGAAATGCAAAGTTGTGAAAATGATGAATTCCATCATCATTATCACAACTTTGCATCGCGCGGTTTAAACCAGTAGTATAAAACAAAGTCACTGTCGTCTGTCCGTCCCTATGTATGCTTAAATTTAAAACCACGCAACCGATATGCATAATATTGTAGAGAAAAACAAATGTTCATCATTGCACCCGTGCGAAGCCGGGGCGGTCGTTAGTTAAGAATATAGTGTAGCTTCGTATTAATATTCTCATTGCGTGTCGTTCGGTGTTTCAAAACCCGTAAGACCAACGATTTATTTTAGTACCGAGCTCAACGTAAGTCTTGTCAAATTGGTCTTGTTACTGCACAAGAGAAGAATTAGTGTCCCGAAAGGCTAGCGTCTTGCACGCTACAATAGATCGCCAACAAACCGTGTCTGGGGCGTAACAAGGGCGTGACTTATACACATGTTTTTAGCGCAGACTATGTAGCGTTAACAAAAGAGTATACAGGGTGTCAAGTAACGAATTTACTCTAGTTAATAACTAAGATAGCTTCTTCTAAATCTACAACTAAAAAAGCTTCTTCTAAAACTACAACTAAAGTAGCTTCGTCTAAAACTACAACTAAAATTAAATTAAAAATTTAAATAAACCCCCGACACAATGACCTAAGTAACCTATAAAAAGTAAAAAAAAAATACATCGCGTTGGGGGACCGCTCCTATTTATTTATTACCTGAAACTCAGGTGCCCCAACGCGATGTATTTTTTACTTTTTATAGGTTACTTAGGTCATTGTGTCGGGGGTTTATTAAAATTTTTAATTTAATTTTTATTTTCTTCTTTTTATAGGTACACGTTTATTATGATTTTTGTAATGTGCACGTGATGCGCTTTCATTTCAGACCCCACTCGATTATATTTGCAGACTTTCGGTTATTCTTCCCCACTTTCACCCCCCATAATTTTTAAACCACTCAACCGATTTTCATCAAACATGTCTAAGAACACTCGCCCGTAACTCACCTGTCATAAAAAAAAAATGTATTGAAATCGCTTCATCCGTTCGCGAGCTACGGTGCCACAGACAGACAGACAGACAGACCGACAGACAGACAGACAGACAGACACGTGAAACTTATAACACCCCTCGTTTTGCGTCGGGGGTTAAAAATAACTTCTTCTTCTTATCCCAAATTCATTGGGGTCGGCTCCAGTCTAACCTGGGTAAGTTGCAGTATTTAGCGACCCATCTAGTACTACTACTATTACTACTACTAAAACTTAGCCCATAAATGACCCACTGCTGAGTCGGGCCTCCTCCCATCTCAGGGAGGGTAATTAACCTACTGTGCCATACTGGCCGGGTTGGCACAGGGTTTCGATTCAAATGTTGCTTCTCTTGCGGTTGGTGTTCGGCCTTGTCATTACTTTTTGTCGGCTTTTACGATACCCTCAGTATGGAATGACGTAAACAGGCGGTCATTTAGCCGGTGCCGGTGGCTCAGGACTGGTCGTTGTAGATATGGCCTTTGACATAGGACGCAGTGGACGATTCTTGACTGATTATGATGATCAACCGCAATAAGATCGGTTTGGAATCCTTTATGTCAGATCCTACTAATATTATAAATGCGAAAGTTTGTAAGAATGTATGGATGTTTGTTACTCTTTCACACAAAAACCACTGAATGGATTTCGATGAAGCTTTACAATAATATAGCTTACACATCAGAATAGCACATTGGCTAAACAATTATTATCAAAATTTCTATCATAATTAACACAATTTTCCATCACCATGCGGGTGGAACCGCAGGGAGCAGCTAGTCTGATATAAATATAAGGAGTTACATACCATAAAAAAGTACTGTATGGCAACATAACATTTATTAATATTCCCTTGTTCACACGTACTTTCAGTTAATTGCTTCATGTTTCGAAATTGCTTTAAACTCTTCATTTAAGCCCCGGCTTGTTATAATTACCCTGTGTTATAAGTAATGAGTGTGATAAAAGGTTGGTGAAAATATTCCGTATCGCTAAGACGAAGCTTCAAAACATTGTTACCTTAGCTGCGTCAATGACTCGACCAAGGTTGTGTTTTGCGGAAACACAATATTATTTATACTAGTCGTCGTCGTCGTTTCAGCCCATACATGACCCACTACTGATTCGGGCCTCCTCCAAATTAATGGAGGGAAATTAGCCTACTGTGCCACGCTGGCAGGACGGGTTGGCACAGGGTTTGTATCAAGATTTCCTTCTCTTGTGGCTAGGTGATCTGCCTCCTGCGTTCTTTTAGTCGCCTCTTACGACACCCTCAAGACGGTATGGGTATTCTAAATTCGTCAACACTATACTAGTGTTCATTATTTATTTTTATTTGTTTAGTTTGTTTTTTATATAAATGAGGACCTATTTGTAAAATAAACAAGAAACAATATCCATTGTTTATAGAACATCCCTATTTGTTTAGATTGTTCTATCATATTAAATATATCATAATAAAAATTAATGATTCGGCTGTCAGTACCCTACTAATGAAATATATCCACAAAATAATATATTTTAGCAGCGCTCGTCGCTCTTACGCTCCCGCCGTCTACAGGGTGTGATAAATTGCAATCTACAGTGTGTTTTTTTTGGCTGAGCTACCTGAACTGCACCGCCCAAGGTAGACTGGCAGAAAATGCCTAAGGTATTAAGTCCGCCTTTGTACATTTGTGCGAAATTGTAAAAAAAAAAACGTTAACCTACTACTACTCAGCCCATAAATGTCCCACTACTGGGTCGGACTTCCCGCAATTACAGGAGGGAAGCCTACTCTGCCACGCTGGCCAAGACACAGGGTTACAGCTAGGTTATCGGCGTTGTCATTTCCTTTTGTCAGCTCTTACGACACCCTCGAGATAGAATGGGGGTGAAAATATGTATTCTAAATCCGTCACATAATCTCCTAGTTAATATCTTTTTAATAAAACCGTAACATACTGAGGCCACCGTTTGGTGACCCTGTCGATGGATCCGATATTCGGAGGCAGGGCGGGAGGTGCTATGCAGCATGTTATATGTGAAGTTGGTGGTGTCCTAAATGTGCATTAGGGTACATTATCATCTCGTGCCTTGGATTCTTACATAGCCCACATACTTTTACATAACTGAATAGTTCACTTAGAAAAAGTATCGCTTGTTTGCGATAACGTCACATCGGGAAATCGTTTTTTTTATCCACAATTTGGAGTGATATTTAAGAACTTAAATGCTGTTTTCGGCAGTGAGAGACACACGATGTTGGAATATGACACCCATAGTATTTTTTTTTTCCTAAAATTTTAACGCGCCCCACGTCTTATTCATGATTCGAGCAGCGCGCAGCTAGATTGTAGGGTTTTTTAATGTTCTATTTGGCGCCAATTGGCATTTAAATAAAAGTGTTCGGCATTCGCAGACCATTAGCGACATCTCGTGGTATGATGAAGGATAGGCGAGCGTACACGTCATACGTCGCCACTGGTTCACAGCATGATATTGTTCCGTACCCCCTTCCTTGAGTAATGTAATTATTCACTGCATAAAATATATTCGCCGACTGCACACGTACAAAGTTATTTTATTTTGTAACTTTTCCCACATTGGCCTGTTTTTTTATAGTGGGGGAAACCTTTTATAGTTTTCCAGCCCGGGGACGCGGCTGGTGTATGTGGGAGTCCCGGTCGCTATGAGATGATGATTGCGAACGGTTTACCCACTAAAACCTATCACTAATTGTCTGCGCGGGCCATCTGTTGTTTGGGAAACTTCGTAATCGATCCATTCGACAGTGGCTTAGCGAGGGGAGCCTCACATGTGACCAAAGCGCTTGTAAGCGAACATGGTGTCCCTACCCGTGTTCGGGTCCTATTGTGCACCCGTGATCGTGCGAGTCACATCTGAACTCGGAAGAAACCCACGAGTGGTCCAGGAACCACTAACCCACTCTCTAACCAACTGGGTCAGTTTACATGAAACATGAAATTCGCGAACACAAATGACACCAGCACTCCGGTTTACCCGGCCCCAAATTCTAACCAAGGACCCACGATCCAGAGGCGGCCAAACCCCTACACCAAGAAGGCAGCCAAATGTCCCTATTTTGTTTCAACCCGTATGTCTGTTTCATCTTACGTCACTGCTGCTCGTCAAATCACTAGGGGTTTGTATGAAACAACCTAGTTACGAAATTACTGACCACGTCATTGCATGACTTGAATTTTTTTCTCATTACTCATCCCTTTCATTTGTTGACGAGAAGTTGCTCCTAACGCGTGATATCCGAAGTATTAATAAATTGTCGTGAAAAAGCAGTGACGAGGCTTAGCCTGATGCTACAAAATAAAGTTTTTGTCAGTGGCTTCACCTGTGCTCCCCTGGTTATCAACTTCCCATTGTGCGTTAGACCGTTTCTTCGGCATTTTGAACTGACATCAAAAAACGAGGACATTGTTTTCCTTACGCCAGAATAGTCACTACCCTATTCCATCCTGAGGGTGTCGTAAGAGCCGACATAAGGAAATGACAAGGCCCATAACCTAGCCGCAAGAGGAGGAAAACTTGATACGATATTCTATGCCAGCCTGTCTGTCTGCCCAGCGTGGCAGGCAGATTACCCTCCGTGTAACTGGAGGACCCCCGACTCAGCAGTGGATCATCTTAGGGCTGAGTAGTTACTACTGCTTTTTTTTACGTTGGAAGTCCTTATGGATACCTGACCGCTAAACGCCAGCCGTGTTATGTGGGACTCCGGGGCGCGGAAAGCTGGCAATTGCGCCCCAACCTACCCACTAAAACCAACGATGACCCTCAACTGCCCGAGATAGGGCCACGGGTTTCACTCCTCCCGATGGGGAGCATGCTCCGTGACCCTGATGGGGCCGTGGCCCGCATGTAAAAACGGGCTCCACGCTTTGATGGGGAGCTCTGGACGGTCCCCAACCCACCGAGAGGCACGTGCGGGACATTGCACGAGCCTCTCGATCGCCCAACCCACGCGGCCGGGCGGCAGCCGTTGCACGCCTGCCTCAGCTGCTAGTGGTGGCAGCCCTGGCCTCAACGCCTGGCCACCCTCCACTGCAATGACCACGCCGTGTGTCGCGGCAGGTTAAGGCTTCCTATGCAACTCTGAGGACAGGGCCAAAACCCACCACGACTCCGTGTCCCGCTTTTAGTCTGGCCTCAGCTATGCAGGCATGGGTGACCCTGAGCCGGTATGGCCTCAACGGATCCTAAAGGCACGCAAGCCCCCTCACCACAACTAGGTGGCAGCACGGTCGACGGGGGAGTAGTTACTACTGCTAGGTTAACCCGCACATTCACTTTTTTTTGTATTAATAAAGAAACGCAACTTTTAGCCTTCTATAAATGGTTTATTTTTTCATAAGGAAATGAAGAGGTTTTTTTTATGGTTTCACTGGGGAAATGCTTATCGCCGCCGCCGTCTGCCCACTAAACCCCCAACAGTATACAGTCACACGACACGATTGGAGCGCCACAGATTCGCGTAAACCCCACTATGACGCCACGACGGGGTGCCCGACTATCAGAGTGCGTTCCGGGCAACGGGGATGCCCTCAGTCAGTGAGGCTTTCGTCGGTGGCGGGTCCCCCGACCCACCACCGTGAGCGTCGAGTTGCGTCCAGGCTAATTTTCCTCCATGAAGTTGGAGAAAACCCAACTTAGCACTAGTATATGTATGATTTGAAATATCTGTAGAAGTGGACGGCATTATGCACTTACCATAAGCCATAGTATAAACATAGCAACGTTTTATAAATATTTGACCTTTTCCAAGCTAAATAAAACCTAAATACAGAGTACGAATTGAAAAATTCAATTTATTCAAAGTGAATTGGCGCCATTCGACTGCGCTGCATTGCGCATTTTCAATTGGATTTTTAAATAACGTTACGTACTAAAACGCAGATGGATATTCAATCAGTCAAGACTTCCCGTAGGATCTAGTCAAGTTTTATGCCATCTGGCACAAGGTAGGTACTACTAGTCAGCCCATATGTGACCCACTGCTGAGTCGGGCCTCCTCCAATTACATGGAGGGTAATTAGCCAACTGTGCTACGCTGGCCAGACGGGTCGGGAGAGGGTTTTGCATCAAGTTTTCCTTTTCTTGCAGCTAGGTTTCCGGCCTTATCATTTCCTTTTGTCGGCTCATACGGCACCTGAGGGCCAGCGTGACACAGTAGGCTAAGGGTCAGCGCCGACCAACGGAGTGTCGGTCAAGAGACTAATTCAGTAACAATTTAAATTCAACTTAAAACGCTTCAGAATACGACTGTATTTGATACAACAAAATAAATGACGGCGAATGACATAAAGCGCGTCAACCGTATTCTAAATACAGTTGTATTGTAAAGCGTTTTAGGTTGAACTAGCTTTTGGGCGCGGCTTCGCTCGCGTGGACTTCGAACCCGTGCTTATCTCTATGCATTTTTTTTTATGAATATAAAAGTGGTTATTGTGACTAAACTATGATAGTTAGATATGTGCTTTTGCGGACTTTTTTGTAGATTTTAATAAGACCTACAAACTCGTAGTACTTCATTTTGTTCTATTGTCAATCGTTTTTGCAGCGCACGCATAAATAGGTTTTCGATTTTACACCTTGGGTTACAAAATCGCAATTTTCATACGGATCCCTAATTTTTTTTAAATAAAATATAGCCTATAACCTTCCTCGATAAATGGACTATCTAACACTGAAAGAATTTTTGAAATCGGACCAGTAGTTCCTGAGATTAGCGCGTTCAAACAAACAAACAAACAAACAAACTCTGCAGCTTTATATATTAGTATAGATTTAAATTGTTACTGAATTAGTCTCTTCGCCGCCACTCCGTTGGTCGGCGCTATTATCCTTTCTATGATGGTAAAGGACTCAGCAGTGGGTCATTTATGGGCTGAATAGTAGTAGACAGCGATCCTGAAATATATAAGGATATCAGGACTGGTAAGCCACCCCTTTTCTACTGAGCACAGGGTTTCGTTTCAAGTTTCTCCTTTTGGCTGGGGTTTTTGACCTTGTTATTTTCTTTTGTGGGCTCTTACAACACCCTTATGATGACATAGGATGGTCTAAATCCGTCATAACACGGGTCACTGCCAAAAAGCTCCCGTTGGTAGCTCTCATTTCGATCCAGGTATAAACTGGTAGTTGACCAAACCGGTTACATTGGTATCGATCCCGAGAAAATTGGGATAAAGGCATAGTAAAAATATACCTAAGTTGACTGTATTCGAGAATAAACCACATTTACGTAAATCCGACGTATTTAATTCTAATTCTTTGAGCAATTACTAATTAGTATAATAACCGTGTGATTATTTTAGAGATTACGTACGTAGTGCCATGGTCAGTAGCGAACATAGTGGCGTTAGCGGTGAGTGTAGCGATCAAAATATGTTATTCGACTTTAAAAAAAAGGCAAACAATAGACAAAAATTTGGAGTCCATGCCTTAGCAGCAAACTTTGGATTTCTTGTTAAATTTTTTTTTTGTTCACACTTCGTTACCAACAACTAGTAAGGCATAATACCCAAACGTGCCCATTGTTTTTTTTATATGGTACTAATCTTTGAATTCCTAATCAAATAAAAAAATACTCAGCCCATAGATAGTCCACTGCTGTGTCGAGCCTCCTCCAGTTACATGGCTACACGGGTTGGCACAAGGTTTCGTATCAAGATTTCCTTATCTTCCGGCTTTTCGGCCAAAGGGATGATCATCCAGCCAGACGAGGTGGTATGTCTGGCTGGGGTCCACGGCGCCTATCCCCCGGTAGTTGTAGTCGGTGCGAATTGCTCTTGAAATTTCGCTATCGCGGTGTAGGATTTTTGGAAATTCTCGCATTTGTAGGCGATATTTCTTAATGTAATTAGTTCACATATTTCGGGTAAATTGTGTTAAGTATGTAGCGATCCTAAAGGCACGCTAGCCCCCTCTCCGCAACAAGGTGGCAGCACGGTCGAGGGGGAGGCGGTCTATATACCTACAATCTGGAGCCTTTTTTTTACGTCGGTGATCCTCGTGGATTCCCGGCTGTTGGGACTATATGTGGGCTAGTGTGGGACTCCGGGGCGCGTAGAGATGGTAAATTGCGCCCCGACCTACCGACTAAAACCGACGGCGATCCTCGAGTGTCCGAACCAGGGCCACGGGATACACTCCCCGATAGGAGAGAATGGTCCGGGACCATCTGGAGCCATCACTAACGTCCATCAACTGGGTTCGGTTTGAAATTTTGATTACGAGTCAGGACCGTAAAATAAAGCAAAAATCTGTATTATTCCGGTGACTTAGGCGTATATTCTACTTAGGGTTCAGCGCTGGGGCTTTAGTGGGGAACTAGGTCGTGCTGCGTGTGACGTAGTCCCACATTACCACCGATTACACCCCAAGAGTTTAGCGGTATGCATCAAGTATTTCCACACAAATAAAAAGCAATTGAACTTGAACTTTTGAATTATGCTACTACCTATCACCTACCAGTTTCCACAGAGAACTGACTTTTTACAACTGACTTTTTAACAAAAACAGCATAAGGTAGCATCAGTAGTTCTGTCTGTGAGCTTAGATACCACTTCCCACCGCCTCCGCTTATCTAAATAAACAATGTACAAGTCTCTCCATAATTAAAACTGTGTTTAAAACAGAACCTGTATAAGTATATAAATTGTAATTGTAACTCTTTAAATTAAGAATACAAATATCCATTTTCAAATTACCTGTTTCGAATAGGAAATAAAAGTTCAAAACATCTTGTTTGTATAGAGGTTCCCTGGTTCGATTTCAGGGTAGCCTAGGGTCTTTGTGTAAACCATAGATACTATACCTGGTCTGGATATGTTCGTGGATTAGACGTTTTCACAGACCACATGCTTGGTGGTGAGGCTAGCTACCACTCTCACATGTAAATCCCGCGCCAAGAAATTTTACTGGGTTTCGTCGTGTGTATGTGAGAGCCGGTGCCCGATAGGGTATTTCCATGCATTGTCTGCTCCATCTTAGACCCTGCCGTTGCCTTTGATCGCGCAAGCCTAGGGTCTCAGGCATTCAAGTCACTTATAAAAAAGAAAAAAAAAACTGACTGATGCGCTGGCTTCCACGGGTGTGGACAATGGTAATATAGTCATTGAATACATTCTCTTCCTTAGAGGTTAGATTTAAATATAGGTAGGTAAAAATCGGATGTACTATAAGGGTATAGGGTGCCATTTTAAGACCAGTGTGATACGTTTTAAACCACTGACATGTGTGCACACAGTTGGTAGGATAACCTAGTTGTGTTAGATAGCACAGATAGTTGGTGAAGCAATAAAAGGCAGACTATTGCCAAGACCTTTTGCTGGTAAGTATTCCTAGGCAAAAACCACCACTTTGCGTCATACAAATAAGACTCTTTAATTGTTAACCGTTGCTACAAATATCTACAAATAATGTTACAAAATGTTAGAGTTCAAAAAAATTACCGTTACGCTAATTTAGTTTGGCCGTGGACTGCGACAGTACGTATAAAACCAAAGAATTAGCAAATGTATACATTATTTTGTATTACGGTGTGGTTAGGAAATGTATCGCGTAAACAGATAAATTGCATTCGAGATTGAATATCAATCCACCAATTTGTCAAAATATCTCTGCTGTTTGTAGGCCTTTCCCAGGCATTTGAAAAGTGATATGTCTTGTAATATCTGTGTCTAAAGGAAATCAAGGAAAGAAAACTTAATCGAGTTTGCAGTTTCAAGATGAATGCCCTTGGAAACCTATCAACAATAGAAGTTGGTCTTTTGACACCATTAGCTATAACAGTGCAAACTATACTTGGCGTAGCTACAATTGCCAGCGAGCGAAAGTATCCCAAGCAAGCAATAGTGAAACGTGAGGACAGTTTTACGATTTTAAAAATGCTTTCATAACTACAAAATTTTCATCCTACCTCAGTGGTAATTCTGGATAAAATATGTTTTTATATTTTGATGTATAGGAAATAAATAGATATCTCGATTTTTTATTCAAAAAGCGTGTGTGTGCTCTTTTACAAGTGGTCCATTAAGCTATTCTGATTGTTTTCCGCCTGCTTGGTCGGGTCCATTACATGGAGGGTAATTAGCAAACTGTGCCCTGCTGGCAAGAGGGAGTCTGTTTTATTTTCTTTTAACTCTTACGACACCCTCATGGTGGTAATAGGTGATGTCACTATGTATGCTAAATCCGTCACCACAAGGACATATTTGTTATACAATGCTTAGTTACTAGAGTTCCACGATTCCTTGGGGTTTCTGTGCTCATTTCTCTGGTCATGACGTTACCTTCATCAGTTTGTGATTTGAAGAAAGACAGATGATTTATTTTTTTTCGCGGGATGTTGCAATATCAATATCCGATGCGTATATTGCTGGAGATTAAAATGTTCCCCACAAGTAGAGAGGACATAGATTTTGAATAAAAAAATATTTTAGTCTATTCACTATGGTATATGCACAACTTCGTATTATGCATAACTATGTATACACATAGTAACATACATATTATGACATTACAATTATATTCATTATAAACACTAACTTAAGTAATATGTACTTACATAAACACTAACTTAAGTAATAAAACAAGACTAAAATTAACCTAAAACTTAAATACTAAAATACATTATTTAAAGGAGTCCCTTTAGGCAAGGTTCCGAAGATACTGGCAGGGTCCCCCTTTTGAATCGCTAGACTGTTTCTTTGTCCGAGGTAGCTACCAGCTCTTCGGTCTCCTGTGATGTCGACTAACCTAAGCTAAATACTCTTCGTAAAATTTGTCCGACTCAATAGCGGGTGATAGTCTAAGATGAGATTATGCATAGCATTTTTAACTTGGGTGTAAGATGGCAGTCCGTTTTTATCTTGCAGAAATCTATTCAAGAAACGGCTATGACCTTAAATACTCTAATTTTCCCCTAAAAAATTTTAGCAAGCCTAATAAAATTATAGCAGATGTTTAATTCAAACGTATTTTAACAAATTTGCATAACATAAATCTTCCATTTAACCATTTCAGATGGTGATACATTTGACTTTATAATAGTTGGAGCAGGTTCGGCTGGATGTGTTGTTGCTAACCGTTTGACGGAAATATCCAACTGGACTGTACTGCTCGTAGAGGCTGGTGACTTACCAAAACCGTATTCTAATGTGAGTGCATTAAAATAAGACAATTAATGCAAAAATTCTATACAGAGAGTAACTTTAGAATTTTTTTTCAGATTCCTGCCGCATTTCCTCTGGTCAATCACTCGCCAGGAAATTGGGATCAATATACTGTTAATGATAACTATTCTAGTCAAGCTCAAAAAAGCAAAAATGTGTATATGAGTCGAGGAAAAATGTTGGGCGGCTCGAGTGGGGCCAATATAATGTACTACACAAGAGGTAACAAAGAAGACTTTAACAGATGGGGTGAACTAGGGAATGAGAGTTGGAATTGGACTTCTGCTATCAAATATTTTAAAAAAAGCGAACGACTGCTTGATCCGGAAATCTTAGCAAGCGACTCTGGTGATTTACATAATAACAATGGGTACCTTGGCGTAATTCGGCCCGATTATCAATTCGCTGTGAAAAATTACTTAGATGCCTTCAAAGAGGCGGGCCACGATATCAATTTAGATGTCAATGGTCATCAACAAATAGGATATGGTTTACCACAGTTTACTATAGATAAAATTCGTCAGAGCACAGCTGTATCGTTTATTGCGACTATTAAGGATCGCCCTAATTTATTTGTGCTACGCAACACATTGGTGAGACGTGTTCTATTTAATAAAGATAAGCGAGCGACAGGTGTTCAAGTAATTATATCAGATAAAAAAGTGATAACATTGAAAGCTCAAAAAGAAGTAGTTGTCTCAGCTGGGGCAATCAGATCTCCACAAGTTTTAATGCTCTCCGGTATTGGACCCAAACAGCACCTGGAATCTTTTAACATTAAAGTCATACATAATTCCCCAAATGTCGGTGAAAAGTTAATAGACCATGCAATAACGTTGGTAAGTATTTCTACTAATAAAACAGATCCATCCCTCCAGCAATATGTTGATATTTTAAAAAACACCAACACTTTTCCTATTGCCACAGTTGTTGGATATGCGGCACTGAGTAAAAGTAATAAAGTTCCCGATTATCAAGCAACTTTGTGTGTTTTACCCGCTGGTACAATTGTTGCTACATTACTCTGCTCTTTTGTATTAGAATTAAATGACCCAATATGTACGGCCATGGCAGATGCTGGTCAAAACAGAGATACCATATTTGCACTAATAGCAAACCTTCATCCGGAATCACGTGGCAAAATCAAATTGAAAAGTAACCACCCGAAAGATAACCCTCTCATGTATACAGGATATTATTCAAATAAAAGTGACTTAGAAAACCATGCTTTATATGTAGAAGACTATCTTAAAGTACTTAACACCACATTCTTTAAAAGTACAAAAGCCAAAGTTGCTGATTACAATATTCGACAGTGCGTAGAACTAGAATTTGGTAGTCACGATTATTGGAAATGCCATATTTTGAATATTGCATCTTCGCAGTGGCACCCTGCAGGAACGTGTGCCATGGGTCCCAAAGAAAAAGATGTGGTTGATGATAAATTAAGAGTGAGAGGTGTCAACGCGTTGAGAGTGGTTGATGCCAGTGTGATACCAGTTTCTTTAAGCGGCAATATTAATGCACCGGTTATTATGGTCGCTGAAAAAGCATCAGATATAATCAAAGAAGATTACGGAATAAATATAGATACGTAAACAAGCACAATGAAGAAGTAATAAATATGATTGCTTTATTTTTGAAATAACATGTTCATTGCTTACTAAAATATCAATTAACAGTGCTAACTAAATACTGACTGTGTAACTAGGCAAATTAATAAACCTTTTCTCTATGAGCGTCTGTTGAAAATGGACAAACATTTTTCCACAGGGAAAAATATATTAAATCGTGGTATTTCCATCTAATTCCTTTGTTTAAGGCTTAAGCCCCAAATATAAGAGCGATTTTTAAAAGGGACGGGGTGATTTATAATCCACGATGACGTCAACAATCATCCGTTGAACACATTTTGATGATGTGTTAAACGGAACGCTAGAGGCAGACAACCAAACCTCAACGGAAGGAAAAATTGTTAGACTCGTCTGACCGCCGGAGCACAATACGAGTAGCTCCCCTCCATGAATTATAAGGAGCACTAAATCAGTAGTAGGCCATTTTTGGGCTAAGATGATGATGATACTCTACATCTAGATCACATCTATTCCTCTATTCAATACAATACAAATAAATAAAACTGTAGTGTCTGTTTGTAATAATAAAATAACCACATTTTACTAAATGCATAAGTATGTATACACAGTACATAGACCAAAATATCTTTTTTTTTTTTATTTTTGTCTTTCTGTTTGTTCCGGCTAATCTCTAGATCGGCGGGACCGATTTTGACGGGACTTAAACTGATAGGTAGCTGATGAATGATGATATAAGGAGTACCTAACTTAGGCTACTTTTTTTAGACTAGCTTCGCTCCGCGGCCTCAACCTCGGGTAACATCGCACCCCTGCGAAGCCGGGACAGGCCGCTAGTTTAGAATATAAGTATTGTAGGGGGCGACTAAATATCGCCAGACAGCAAAAGATGGAAAACTTGATACGAAACTCGTTGTCTACAGTCCGTCTGCCGCCATGACACTTAGATTTGACGACGCCCGATTCAATTTATGAAAGCTTGATACGGTAAATAAACAAATTGGGTAAAACTGTTAAAAATATTTTATTGAAACATTCTTATCAATAAACTTATGTTGTAAGGAGAAAATTGCAAATATTTGTCGATAAACAAAAAACACTTTCGCGTCTCAAACTTCGTTCATTCGTTGCTAATATTTATAAATTGCTTTTTGGATGGCTCCCTTAGAGAGTGCTATTTCGTAAATCACGCCATGTAGAATATATCGTGCTTACTCGTGTTCAAGACGACAGATCCAGTTTGATGAAGGAGTTAAAAACAGGTTGTTAAGTTAAAAGCGTTTACTATGATTTGTTCTGAAATTTATTATTATGTTTGTTTTTCAACAAATTCTTTTTCCTGCGTCCCATTTTTCGCTTTATCAAAAAGTCATATAGGCTGAGCCGTTTAGACGTAAAAGCATAACAGACGGACAGACAATCACTTTAGTTTTAGTCCTTGTTGTCAATAAAATATACCAACGTACTCGTTGATTGCAACCATAAAAAAGACAGTGGCTTTTTAGTGTATTATTTCTGACTAATTCGTGATTATAACACATTGAAATGAAACACTTTTTAACAGATTTATCGCGTGTATTTTGCAGTACGTTATCTTTATTGAACATCATCACTATCACAACATTGTAGAAAACAAAGTCGCTGTATGCTTATATCTTTAAAAGTACGCAACTGATTTTGAAGCGGTTTTTTTAATAGATAGAGTGATTCAAGAGGAAGGTTCTTGGGTATAGCACATGCATAATTGCACCCGTGCGAAGCCGGGCCGGGTCGCTAGTTACCAATAAAAAATAATTATAGTCAGTCGATTTAACATTATCTGTGTACTTTCAAAGACAACTATTATCGAGTCTCTCCCGTGATTATGACGGCTGCAAAGCTTTCGAAACGTCGAGAATGAAATAATGAAATAAACACACGCGATAAATCTGTTGAAAGTGTTTAATTTCAATGTGTATTCTTCCTTTTAACTTGTATCAGTCTCCGTCAAGTGATAAGGTACAAAGGCTTGCTTGGTACCCACTAATCCGAGGCATATCCGATAACTGATGTCATAGATCTCTTATCATTGCGAATTGCTCTGTAAACTTTGCTATCACCATTATAGAAAAATTGGCTATCTTCGCGTTTCTATGCGATACATCCGATATTAACGTAAGGCTTATCCTTTCACTATTGAAAGCCGAGAATCACATACTTACTGATATGTACATATAATGCTGGCCGATAACAAATTTAAAAATGGAATGCCACGGCCTACGCTTCTGTGACTTCTTTTGTTTTTGGCGGCATTCTGGATATTACGAATTACAAGTTTGGTTGATTTTTAAACAGTGATTTTATTTATGGGCCGCTTCATTCTATTACTTGTGCTGTTGTGCCACACATAGAGCTGTCAGAAGTGGTATTTCTTGTCCCGTTTTTAATTTATTCCTATATTGATTGATTATCCGTCCGCCTCAGCACGATCTTATACAATATTTTCATAAGATGCGCAGTGCAGATGCCCGTAGAGCAATATGAGATTGAGTTACATTTATGACAAAGCCAAAACTTATGATTGACTAGCTGACTATGCGATTTCAGTTCCACCTTAGAAGGTTCGATGCGATTCTTACAATTGATACAACTTTTAAGTTTAGGAATTGAATGAAATAAAACAGCAACAAAACTATAGGTCACGATAGCAGATCATTAGGGGAGATCTGTATATAATTACAGGTGGTCCCATTAGAATAGACGCGGGAGGTTAGTTAGCGAAATCAGGTTAAACCGGTGCTGACCCCAATGAAATTGGGAAAAGAGCGAGGGAGAGAGATTGTTTTAATTAAATAAAATAAATAAATAAATATCATTGGACATTTCACACAACGCCATCTCGTCCCAAGCTAAGCAACTTAATGCTTGTGTCATGGTAACGAGATGGATGATAAACTACTTATTATACATTTTTTTTCGTAAATACATACATACTATAGATAGAAAACACCCAGACCCGGAACAAATACTTGTAGCAGCAGTCGATCGCTCAACCACTGTGCCAACCGTGTTGAACGTCAATTGACATAGAGCCAACCAAAAGAAGCTCTCTCTCTCACTTTAGATAGTTATAGGGATATTTTACGCCCTCAATATCTTTATTTAAATAATTCCACTGTACGTGTGTATGTCACTGAACTCCTCCTAAACGGCTGGACCGATTTGAATGTTTTTTTTTGTATGCGTTTGGGTGGCACCGAAGATGGTTTAGATTCACTGGCCAGTGTGGCGCAGGAGACTAATGTTCGTCAACAAAACTGGAGGAGACCCGACTCAGTAGTGGGTTATTTAGGGGCTGATTAGTGATAGTAGAAGGTACTAAGATATCTTAGGTCAAAAAAGAGCTGAGATATTCTAATAGTTAGTCCGAATAGTTAAATGAGTGTTAAAAATAACAGTGCGCCATTACGTTTAATTCTGAAACCACCGAAATGTCAAATGGTAAAACACAGTTTCTATTTATAGTCAAAAGTTTTACATAAAGTTTAAGTAGAGGCTCTGTATTCGGTGAATAATTAATTTCAATTGTATATGTCCTATCGACTAGTGAATTATTCATAAGTTACATGTTCTATTGATTGTCAATTTCACAGACATAGAGCTAAGGTTTGTTACACACTACACTGTAATTCTGCTCTTTATATTATTTAGGTATTTAGATTTAAACATCACTACATAGTATAAAACAAAGTTGCTGTCGTCTGTCCGTCCCTATGTATGCTTAAATCTTCAAAACTACGCAACGGATTTTGAAGCGGTTTTTTGTAATAGATAGAGTGATTCAAGAGGAATGTTTATATGTATAATACATGCTTGCACCCGTGCAAAGCCGGGGCGGGTCGCTAGTATTACATAATTTATGTATTTTATTTAATATATATTTTATTTTAGGTATTTATACAATTAGATATTCTAATAATATTTATTCTTTTGGTTACTTTTTTAAACCATGTTCCATGTTCTCTGCATCACCCGAAGTTTAGCTAGAAAGAATACCTAAGATATTAAAGTCCACCTATTTTCAACATAATGTTACATGAAGGATAAATAAATAAATTGTTAGTTGTCCTACTATAGCCTTCGTCTTGATAGTCAAGCAGCTGTATGGGCTATCTTTGGGTAAACGAGCCTCGGATACATGGTCTGGGTGTATGTGTGTTCAAGGTAACTATCGGACAATTTGCCGAGTAACTGAAAAAAAACGGACCTTTTCGTAATAAGCTTTTACTTTCATAAATGTTAAATATAAACGATAGCTTTATCATTACAAAAAGGCACTCATAATTTCAGGTTTTATCATAACACTCTTATAAATCGTCATATTTAAAAGTGACTAAAACATCTTTCCGTCCTACGCCCCCAAGGTATTGTCCCCCATATACACTTATATCAGTCGTCATATCTACATTTACACCTTTCATGTATATTTTCTCAGTCTCTATAATGTTACGAGAGCGTGTATCACTAATTTATTTTACCATCTCAAGAAATTATTTTCATTAATTAATTATAAATTTTCATTAATTTTCTAGATGTGTTGTGAGACAAGTCTGCGCAAGTTTAAAATTATGATAGATGTGCTATAAAAATAAGAAACTCGTAAATTAATTACTTTACATTACAAAGACTACTCGTCGCGATGACGGATTTAGAATACATAGTGTCATTCCATTCTATCCTGAGGGTGTCGCAAGAGCCGGCAAAAGGAAATGATAAGGCCGATAACTTAGCCACAAGAGAAGGAAAACTTGATACGAAACCCTGTGCCAACCTGTAGTACTAGGCTAATGATACGGACTCACAAGTGGGGCATTTACGGGTGTTTTAGTGTAGTTCGATGAACAGCAGCCTTTAAGAATTAGTCGTTCGTTGGTGGAGCTTAGTAAGTATATTACAAAAACCCTTTGCATAAATTATTAGCGCTTTTCTGTCCTATTTGGTAATTGTGCGATCATTTTGGCAAACACAATTTGCTGTTAGAAAAGATCAGAATAGTAAATTAGAGTCGCGAAGCCCCGTATTTCAATATTTATGGTATACTGTACTTATAGAGTGACCCAAATGGCAATGTAGAGTGCTATGCTCGGAGTTTTCCTGCGAGATCGAATCAGAAATAAGGAGATACGCAGGCAAACAAGTGTTACCGACATAGCCCACAGGATTGCCAAACTTAAGTGGCAGTGGCCGAGCACCTCGCTCGCAGGACCGCCGCCCGATGGGGCAGAAAAGTCCTCGAGTGGCGACCGCGTTACGGAAAGCGCAGTGCAGGTAGGCCTTCCACACGGTGGACCGATGACCTGGTTAAGGTCGCCGGTAAACAATGGATGCGGGCGGCCCAGATCCGGCCTTTGTGGAGATCCTTGGGGGAGTCCTATGTCCAGCAATGGACGTCTTTTGGCTAAAATGATGATGATAACTAATATTATTCCGTGTGGTGATAGATTTAGAATACATAGTATCACCCATTCCTTTCTGAGGGTATTGCAAGAGCCGACAATAGTAAATGACAAGGCCGATAACCTTGCCGCAAGGGAAGGAAAACATGATACGAAACCCTATGACAACACGTAGTAGTAGACTAATGACCCTACATGTAACTGAACCCAAAGCCCACCCAACAGTGGGTCATTGGGCCGAGTAGTAGTAGTAAACCCGACTCAGTAGTGGGCAATTTATGGTCTGAAATGCTGACGACGAAGACGACGTAACAACTTTCTCCGCTTCCAAAAATTGCGTATTATAATTTTATTTCATAGTAGCAGTATTCGTAGCTATGATAATAACAATATATGTTTATTGAGGCGTGTTGCGGTCACGATATGTCTGAAACTAGAATACGGTCCCACGGGTACTGCTTTGCATGGGGAAATTGAAGCCATGCAAATATTGCTTTGTTCTGTATGCTCAAAAGAAATGGGGAGCTCTCAAGATCGGGAATTCTGCGAATCCTTGGAGACGATGACCTTTATAGTAATTTGCTTTCTTATAGGGTTTTATGGAAGGAAAACTTGAAACGAAACCCATCTGGTTAGCGTGGCACAGTAATTTGTATGTCTGGTGACGGATTTAGAATTCACAATGTCACCAAACCCTCCTATGGGTGACGTAAGAGGCGACAAAAGGGACCCATCGCAAAATTTTATAGAAACCCTACGTTTTGCTAGATGGCATAGTAAGCAAATTTTCCTCCATGGACTTGGAAGAGGCCTGACTCATGGGTGGGTTATTTGCCTTACCTTTATCGGCGTTGGTTTTAGTGGGTAGGTCGGAGCGCAACTTACCATCTCCACGAGCCCCGGAGTACAAGTTTTTGAGGAAAATTGCCTTCCAAGATAAGTTTCCTCGTTATTTACCGTGTCCAATATGCTCCTCTGCAGGACGTGACCCGGAAGAATTAAGAAGGATCAGCCAAATGACTAGACAACTTCCTTGTTCTTAGTTATATGAACCATTTATTCCCTTTGATGGATCAATAAGCCTTGTACTAAGAATAGGTTATGTGCTTGTGATTTGTTGGTTATAAAATTGTATAGCGCTGTCTTTTTATTTTCATTTGTCCGTGTGGTGACGGTTTTAGAATACCATCTCATTCTTTCCTGAATGTGTCAAAAGGGCAAGTGAAAAATAGGAGTAGCGATTTTGTGGTTCTTTTTAAAAGAAAAGGAATATTTTTGAGAATTTGATGTAATTCTTAATACCTGTTATTAAACAATTATAATCTTTATTTAGTCCATGTGGTGCCGGATTTAGAATACATAGTGTCACCATCACATTCCATCCTGAGGGTATCGTAAGAGCCGACAAAAGGAGATGACGGCTGATAAACTATCCGCAAGAAAAGGAAAACTTGATTCGAAACCCTGTGCGGACCCGTCTGGCCAGCGTTGCACAATTGCCCTCCATGTAACTGTATAGTACCATGTACTGGAGTGCCGAGTAGTAGTAATAAGTTTTATCAATCAATGGTAATCAAGTATACCTTATTTATTTATTTTTTGCTAGCGACCCGCCCCGGCTTCGCACGGGTGCAATGATGATCGTCTAAATTTAACAGTGTTTTTCTACAATATTATGCATGTATTATACATATAAACATTCCTCTTGAATCATCCTATCTGTTAAAAAATCCGTTGCGTTGTTTAAAGATTAAGGGCCCCCGCGCATTTAGGCGGCCAGTCGCGCGGCCTGGCCGCATAATGCGCGGATTGTTCGCGCGGCCAGTAGGCCGCGTATGTAACGCGATGTTTTTCGTTGGCCGCGCGACCAAAACATGGCCGCGCGGCCTGGCCGCGTAATGCGCGCAGCTATATACATCGTAGAAGAATTAGTTGGCCGCAGCGACTTGGCCGCGCGGCCTGGCCGCATAATGCGCGGAGGCCCTTAGGGTAGGCGCGCACGGGTGACTTTTGTCACCGTGACTGTTTCGTCACTTGTATCAAGTCCGTGGCTAAGTATGAAGATGCGCGCACGTTACGACGTGACATCTGGGTGACATTTTAAATTTTTCATCAACAACTTATAATGTCATGCTGACAAAAGTCACCCGTGCGCGCCTACCCTTAAGCATACATAGGGACGGACAGACGACAGCGACTTTGTTTTATACTATGTAGTGATAGTGATTTGGAGATAGAACAAACTAGCGCTAATAAATATAATTACAAATGTGGAGATACAACATCACTTTATGGGAGACTAGCTGACCCGGCGAACTTTGTTTCGCCTTAAAGGCAATAAATGAGCAGAATTTTTATTTTATTATCTTAAATTTTTTGTCAGGATAAATATAAATAAAACATCTATGATTTTAATTATACTTTATTGGCCATCTATTTTAGTAACTGCACTTTTCAGTGAATCACCTTGTGACAGACGACATTTTTTGGCGCATGAACAAATAACGCAGATGGTCTTCTGACCATATAATTGATCTTGGGAAATACATGAATTTTCTAGATTTAGGCCACAAACTTTCCAGTATTGGCCCTGTGATTTATTAATGGTCACGGCGAATGCACGACGGATCGGAAATCATTAAAAATCAGTTGATATCGTTGGGATCCTCGGATGAGAATTTCCTCACCTTCCAACTTTACTTTGAGTATATTCCATTGTTCATCAATTCACTTACCACCAAACGCGTTCCGTTGCACAGGTCTGGTGGTTTTGGTTTATATTTGGAAGCAAACTTAGTACGTAGCCAACCTTTATAGTCGTAAATTGTGCGGTGGTAAGCCAGGCACATCCAAGGAGTCTTTTTTTACACTGTCATTATATTTAAATTAATGCAGTGTACCAATGATTACATTCTGAATTATGTTAGTTACTTTATGTCATCTAAATATTTATTCTTAGCCGCCAAAACAGCTCGCTTAGTCAACCATTCATTATTTTTGTGTTTGTGAGTTCGTCCTTCGATGAACAGAAATTCTGAGAAAATAAAATCAATCCACATATTTCGATGATTTGAGGCAAGCGCATATTTCAGCGGCAGCAGTCGATCTTGGAATTAGTGGCAGTGTTTGGCAGAAATAGCCAGACAGTAAAATCATTGCGCCTCCAAAACATCTCGAGTCCTTGCTTAGGTGTTCGGTCGGATCGGATAAGTGCTTCCAATGCACGTGTATACGCTATTGTACATTCGTCCCAGATGACGATTTTCCATTTTGATAAAACTTTAGCCGCTGAGGAGTGTTTTGTAATATTACATGGCATCTATTGGTCCAATGCGGACGCAAGTATGCAAGCAGTAATTAGTGCTGCCACCGTATCGAAACGTTGCTCGATCCAAATTATGTAGTAGGTACCTACTTTAAAAATTTATTCTTGTGCCTCGAAAATTATCTCGTTGTTGATCTCTTAAATTTGCTCGACGATTTTGCATTCCCAACCGATCCGTTTCACGGGCTGCCTCGATTTGCTCTTGTGATTGAGAAGCACAGGTTCAAGCCATACTAATGCGGTGATCTTCACGTGCATTATTTAGTTTTTCTTCATTGTTCGGCACAATAAGCTAATATTTACTCGAAATAAATACATCAACCGGTCAACTTCAAAATTTCTAATTGTCAAGTTTGTCAAACTATAGACAACATAGCGTTTAGCTGTCGGTGAAGTTTTGTTATTCTAGCAATTGCATTTTGATAAACTATATTTTATATCATGGAACGAGATTACACACATTTGAACTTTCACGTTTATAATATTAAGTATGATTTTGTGAATTGTCCAACTTCTTTATATTTCAAAGAACGTCGGACATAGGATACCTAAGATTTTTATCCTGTTCCCGTAGAATGTGATATAATACCTACGTGGTATAACAAAGCGCAACTGACAGCGAAACCTTATGTTGTCTATCTTACTAATATTATAAACGTGAAAGTTTGTAAGTATGGATGGATGGATGGATAGATGGATAGATGGATGGATGGATGGATGGATGGATGTTTGTTACTCTTTCACGTAAAAACTACTGAATGGATTTTAATGAAACTTTACAATAATATAGCTTATACATCAGAATAAATAGGCTACAAGTTATAAAGATATTATGTGAATTACAACAATATAAACAAGTCGAATTCAAAATTTCTAATTGTCAAATTTTCGGCCATATTAAACTAAAGACAACATAACGTTTCGCTGTCAGTTGCGTTTTGTTAAAGTAGGTTTTATACGGACGGGATAAAAATCTTAGGTATTCTATGTCCAACTTTCTTTTTGTTTTAAATATTTATAATGCGGAACAAAGTTCGCCGGGTCAGCTAGTATTTAAATATGGCAGAAAATTTGACAATTAGAAATTAAAATTTAACTTAATATCTCTATAAATTTACACACAATATCTTTATAAATTGTAGCCTATGTGTTATTCTGATGTATAAGCTATATTATTATAAAGTTTCATTAAAATCCATTCAGTCGTTTTTACGTGAAAGAGTAACAAACATCCATCCATCCATCCATCCATCCATACTTACAAACTTTCACGTTTATAATAATATATTAGTAGGATACAACGAGTGACTGTTTATTTTTTGCGTGCTTAATTAAACAGTTTTATTAATCATATTTAACGTTCTTTAGGACAAAGCAATTAAAAACAACCATGTTTCAAATACGGAACGGATTCGCGTGGAAGACAGAAATGTTAATATAAAAACGCTTACATGTATTACGGTCTGGACACATTTATATATTACTGATTTGAAAGCTCTATAGAGATAAATCGAATAAAATAGAGTTTTGAGTAAATTTCCATGAAGTCCAGAGCTGTTTTAGTGATTTAGTGTTGAATCAGTTGTCATTCAAGGAAATCCCTATTAAAAGGAATTCTTAAAACATTCATTAAAATGAATCAAGGTTAATCAAGGGAAACAGAAGTTATTATAAAATACTTTTATACCTTCATTTCATTTAACATTTAAATTAGTTTTATTTTATTATACGAGGGTGAATCAAAAAGTTCTTAGAAGTGCATATATATGAAACCTTTTTGGATCAAGTTCGATATTCAAATTAAAGAGTGTCTATCACACTATATTTATGCAGACTGTCACTTGTTTTTGTCAGTTCGTTCGCATGTAATAAATTTTTTTGTGCAACGAGTTGCTAAAAAGTCAAAATTATGGATAAAAGTGAGTTACGTGCGGTGATAAAATATCTCAGTTTGAAAAAAATGTCTACGAAGGAAATTTTTTTGGACATTCAGCAGACATTAGGGGGTGATGCTGTACCCTATTCTACGGTTGCGTACTGGGTGGCTGAATTTAAAAGAGGTAGATCAAGCTGTAAAGATGACCCGCGTTCTGGGCGGCCTTCAACCTCCGTTGCAGAAGAAAATGTCAAAAAGGTTGAGAATCTGGTTTTGGAAGACAGAAGAATGACTATAAAACATATAGCTGAGATCCTAAAGATATCTTTTGGTAGCGTTCAATCCATTTTAATTGATTCACTGGGGTTCAAAAAAGTGTCTGCAAGATGGGTGCCACGAATGTTAACCGACGAAAACAAAAAGCGACGTTTGGAAATTTCCAAGCGTAATCTCGAAATGTTCCAGCGTGATTCGGATAATTTTTGCCGTCGTCTTGTCACCATGGATGAAACGTGGGTCCACCATTTTGATCCTGAAACTAAAAGACAAAGCATGTCTTGGAAACGACCATCCTCTCCATCCATTAAGAAATTTCGAGTTGCTCCTTCCGCTGGCAAAGTTATGGCCTCTGTGTTCTGGGATAGTGAAGGAATCCTTTTTATTGATTACATGCCAAAAGGCCAGACGATAACTGGACCCTATTATGCAAATTTAATCCCGAAAGTGCGTGAAGCGATTAAAGAAAAACGTCGTGGAAAACTGTCGTTGGGCGTGTTGTTCCTTCAAGATAACGCTCCTGCCCATCGATCGGAAGTTGCGCTCAACGCAATCCGCTGTGCTGGCTTCAATCTCCTTGACCACCCACCATATTCTCCGGACTTAGCCCCAAGTGATTTTCACTTATTTCCAAAATTAAAAGAGGAAATTCGTGGAACAAAATTTCACGATAATGACGCGGTTATAGCTGCCGTAGAGGACTTTTTCGAGAGTCAAGAAAATAATTTTTTTTCACAAGGAATAAGGAAGTTAGAAACGCGTTATTCTAAATGCATTGCATTGGAGGGAGATTATGTAGAAAAATAAAATATTATTATTTAAATCTTTGCATTTTTTAATATTGATTCCAAGAATTTTTTGATTCACCCTCGTATTTCTTTTTTACTTTCTAATTCGGGCACCGCCTGTCACATACACACAACGAAACACAGTAAATCTACTGCGTCGGACTTAGATCTTACCTATACTTTCTTCTTTCATAAATTAAATCCTACCTATACTTTTTAAAGTAAAGAATATTCTCATCCATAAAAATAACGTCTCCCCTTCCCCTTCGTAAAAGTAATCACTCTAGATTCAACAGAATGCCACAACTTATCATTTCAAAAAATATTGGCCACAAAGCTATTCAACGAATAATAGACGTGCCCTTCTATCTCTGCTAAAAATACACGACAACAATGCAGAACAAAAGTCTGCGAAACCTTTACCATGTTTTTATTTCTTCCTTTGCTAAGACGGCGGTCACGGTGAGAATATTCGATGGTGATTCGACCTTATTATAATTACGTTATAGGGTTGATTTTTGAGTAGCAAATTTAACGTTAAAACTAAGAATCAACAATTACCCTGTAATGTTTATAGAGGGTCATTTATTGTATGTCTTGGCTAGATTTTTTAATAGACATTATGAATTCCACTTTAGAGCAGTCTCCTCTAATTTGCTGGGTGATATTGGTGACAAACGGATTTGGCTTTACAGTTGTGATTTTCGGGCTTTTTTCTTAATTGGTTTTACAAATTTCTTGGTCGTTTGTTCCAGCGTGTTCTCCTCGTCGCTCCGCGTCGATTGACATCACCATCTTCGTCATCAGAGTTCAACTGGAATAAATAACATACATTTTAAAATATTCACTAGCCTAACTCAGCCATACATATTGATATACCCAACACCATTTTCATACGACTTGTACTAAGTGGCTGAAATTATAAAGTCCAAAATCGCAACTTTTACCTAACCTAACCTATAGATCTCTGTGTTTTAATAGGTGTCCAAATATTTTTTTAATTTTCATCAGCTGTGCCAACCCCTCTGGCCAGCGTGGCATAGAAGATTAATTACAATGTAACTGGAGGAGGTCCGACTCAGTAGTGGGTCATTTATGAGCTGAGAAGTAAGTATTCGTAGTTAGCCAAGTGAACATTGGGAAAAGGGGAAAACTTGGTATGCAATGATTTAGCGACACTTTTCAAAAGCTGAAAACAAACAAAACAAAAAACTTACAAATATTTAATTTTAACTTACATAATTGTTCCAAAGCGTGCGTTTACAAAGCGAATTTTAACTTAATAATCGGTTGCAAAGAGGTATTTATGGCATAGCTTCGCAAGCTTCTAATTAATTTCTGCACCCAGCTGTCTTTATCGAGAGTGCTTGCTCATTCGTCGAATGCCACTAGTATGGACTATACATACATGAATACCACAGTAGTAAGGGATATGGAAAATTCAGAAAGATTTTTCCCAGAGTTAACCCTCTTCTGAGGAGGTTGTAAATAAGAGTTTTTAGTGGTATTCGTTATATCATCATCATCATCATCATTTCAGCCAAAAGACGTCCACTGCTGGACATAGGCCTCCCCCAAGGATCTCCACAAAGGCCGATCCTGGGCCGCCCGCATCCATTGCTTTCCGGCAACCTTAACCAGGTCGTCGGTCCACCGGGTGGGAGGCCTACCAGCACTGGGCAATTACAAAAAAGAAATAGCAAAGTCTGAGCATTTTGGATTAGCGGTCAATAATGAAAGAAATATTTTGAAGGTTAACCATTATTTGCCTGACGTTTCGGCATAGATGGCCCCCACTGAGTCGGAGCTCCTCTGGAGTCATGAAGGGAATTCATGGCAGTGGTGGCGTCGTGCGGCGGGTCGTTCTCTTCCCTGCAATATGGTTGAGGAGGGCATGCGTCATGCTTGTGAACAGGTGCCGTTGCTGGGGGTCGGTTGGCTTGGGCATTACACGACTAGATCAGGCTGATGTTTGGCCCTTTGGAACTATTGCGCGAGTTTGCTCTCACAAATCTGTCTTATAACCAGTCTTGTACACAAATGGCGATCTAAAAAGAGCAACTACAGAGTTTCTTGCCGGCTCTTCTCTGTAGAGGTGCATTCCGAACCGGTGGTAGATGGTAAATCATTAATTTTAAATGTTAAATTTTAAATTTTATTGTTTTGTTTGACCTGTCAAAAGATCTCTAATGAGCCAACTTGATTAAATGAGTTTTGATTTTGATTTTGACTTAGTACCTACTGTGTCACACTGGCAAGGCGGGTTCGCACAGGGTTTATATCAATTTTTTTTCGTGGCACTGTAAGCTAATTACACTCCCTGTGATGAGAAGAGGCCCTAATCAGCAGTGGGTCATTTATAGGCTGAGTAGTAGTAGTATACAAGCTTTAACGTAAAACCCATAGCCAATCAACGGTGAGAACTTTGTAGCGATGACGCGGTAGCCTGTCGGGGCACTTGCACAGTTGACTACGTTCTCGGGTTTGAGGGTATAATGCCCGGTTTACATTATTCCAGGAGCGATCGAATCCAGCGCTGGATTGCTTACTGGAAAAATGTAAGCCGGCACTGGGATGCACTGAATGCAGTTAGCATTCTAGTCCAGTAACTGGATTAGCGGTATACTTTTGAATCCAATGCGACCAATCCAGTGCAACTGGAATAATATAGACCAATCCAGTGTTGTCGAAACTGATCTCTTCTTGAAATCGCACATTTCATTTTTCCAGTAAGCAATCCAGCGCTGGATTCGATCGCTGGACAGGAATAATTTAAAGGGTTGAAGTGGATAGTCGTATTGTTGCGGGTTCCGAAGTCCCACATAACTGCTGATACCACCCCCAAAGGGGCGACGGTAAGCATCAAGCATTTCCCCAGCGACACCAAAATATGGGATGATGTAAAATAATGTTCTGAAGCCACAAGGGTATTTACAAGTTTTCAATCGATTCTTTGATCTTTCGTTTGTCTTCTGTTCAACTACAGGTTTGATCAAGTATAAGGGTGAAGGGTCCTGAATTTAAAGCATATTGGTTTAGGATACTTTAGAGTGGCAGAGTGTGGCGTTAATATAAACTACTTTGACAAAGTTGTGGTTTGTTTTAAGGATCTGTAAATTGTTTAATGTGATTGGATCAAACTATGCACTCATTTAGAACTACACAGCTACAGGGAGTAACATTTCAGGGAAAAAGCATGTATGTTTCTGTTGAGTGTAATTAAAACGGTGCTAAAGTAGAATTCCTTAAAGATGCACATAAAATATTGAGCGTTTTCAATCGGTAGAAGAATAAAGGAGAATTTGCGGCGAAAACTGAACTCAATTCCGGAAACAGCGTTTAAATAACATTTAGATGATTGGATTTTATAATTTACTAGTGGCCCGCCCCGGCTTCGCCCGTGCAAAGCGGGGGTGGGTTATATATATAAACCTTCCCCTTGAATCACTCTATCTATTAAAAAAAACCGCTTCAAAATCCGTTGCGTTGTTTTAAAGATTTATGCATACATAGGGACGGACAGAAGAATGCGACTTTGTTTTATAATATGTAGTGATTATATTATATTATATTATAATTTATGATAACGACGGAAGCTAACGTTGGCGGGGCTTGTTAATTAAAGGACAATAATTTTATTACAATATAATTAATGACACGCACTCATCATATGACATATTACAACTAACTCAAAAACAGAAAACCCTCACGTCAAAAGTAAAATTAAAAATTAAAATTACCAAAAAGGTTGCAGAGTCGCCAGATTTGATAATTTTATCAATAATAACTCTGTGTGACAGATTTACAATACACCGTGTCAGCGCCTCATTCCATCCTGAGGGTGTTGCAAGAGCTGGCAAAACACACGCAAAATGTTGTTTATTAACCTAGCTGTAAATGATGGTAAACTTGATACGAAACCCTGTGCCAGTCCATCTGGCCAGCGTGGTACAGTAGGGTAATTACCCTCCATGTAACTGGAGGAGGCCCGACTCAACAGTGGGGTGAGTATCAATAATATGTTGATTATTTGTAAGTGACCTAAGCAAAAGAACTGATTAAAATTTGACTTTAACCCAACCAAGCTTATTTTTTTAAGGGGAAGACCCTTTAACTCGGTCACGCTGGCAAGACGGGTTGGCACATGGTTTGTATCAAGTTTTCCTTCTCTTGCGGCTAGGTGATCTGCCTCTTGCTTTTTTTTAGTCGCCTCTTACGACACCCTCAAGATGGTATGGGATGGTGACATTGTGTATTCTAAATAGGTCACCACACGGATGTGCGCTCACTAAAACCCAACTGTATTGATCTGTCACCAGCGCGCAGCACTCTGGGGACAAGCTAACTCTGCTGGGATAACCTATTCAACCCTGTGTGTGTTGTTAGAGACAACTGAAAGACCCAGCGTCCTAAATAAAATCAGCCTCAATTTAACGTAGAGCACCCAACGTTGTATTTGCTCATATATAGTTTGGAACTCTAATAAAACTCTTACAAACGAGTAAGGCGCCACATTTTACCGTTTGTCACGTAAGAATCCCAGAATTGAAGATCTACCAAACTTGCTGATTGGGTATTGTATAAAAGTTTAAGAGTCGGACACCGTCATAATAATGTATTTGTGTATTTAGCAGTGGGCAGGGCACATAGCTCGCAGGACCGACGTCCGATGGGGCAGAAAAGTCCTCGAGTGGCGACCGCGTTCCGGAAGGCGCAGTGCTGGTAGGCCTCCCACACGGTGGACCGACGACCTGGTTAAGGTCGCCGGAAAGCAGTGGATGCGGGCGGCCCAGGACCGGTCTTTGTGGAAATCCTTGGGGGAGGCCTATGTCCAGCAGTGGACGTCTTTTGGCTGAAATGATGATGATGATGTATTTGGGTACAGAACCCGTGATACAAGTAGGAAACAGATAATAACATTGCAAGAGCCGAACCTATTGTGAGTAAACATGTTTAAGAATGCCAGTGTGATGGATTTAAGATACACAATGTCAACAACTCATATCATCTTGTGGATGTGGTAAGAGACGACAAAAGCAACGTAAGAGGCAGCAATTAGCCACAGGAGAAGGAAAACTTGATTCAAACCTGTGTCAAACCGTCTTGCCAGACTGGTACGCGTCACTTGCGTCACTTTTGGGCTGTAGCGTGAGCGATGTCGTATAATATGTTGTAGTAATTCGTTAAGGCAGTATTTTACATAAAATTCACTCCCAAGAGGGAGCAATATTTAAGGGGCGCAATGCATATACCCAGTGTGTTCAAAAGAAAAGGTGAATTTCGTTTTTTTTCTAAAAGTAATGTTTTGTATGGTAATATCCGTTTTGTCTCCTTCAAAGTAATCCCCCTCAGATATAATGCACTTATGCTAGCGCTTCTTCCTATCTTCAAAGCACTTCTGAAATGCGCTTTTCTGTATGGCCATCAGCTCGTTCTTCGATTTTGACTTTATCTCATTAATTGTGGCACAGCGATTACCTTTCACTGGTCTCCTCAGTTTTGTGAATAGGAATAAGTTGCAGGGAGCCAAATCTGGTAAGAAAAGTAAACTTGGATCACTGTTGACGTCATTAAACAACTCCTGAGCGATAATAATTCGACGTTACTTTTGCTAAAAAATTTGCAATTTTGGAACAAACTTCGCTGCAACGCGTTTCATGCCCAAAACATTCGAGAAAATTGCATGACATGAGCCAATTGAAATGCCAACATCCTCTGCAACGTCCCTAATAGTGATTCGACGTAGGTATTTCAGAATATTTTTTTTACTCTTTCAATGTTTTCTTGACTTGTTGCAACTCCAGGATGCTCATCGTCATCAACAACTTCTCGGCCTTATGTAAAGCGCTTGTACCTCTTAGAAACAATTTTTTGAGACAAAACAGACTCGCCGAATGGCACAGTCAACATCCCAAGTGCCTCGGAGCACTGTATTCCATTTTTAACGCAAAATTTTATACAAATTCTTTGATCAATTTTTTTTCAAAAGTCAAAAATCGAAGATCGCACAAAACGTGACTAACCTTTTCAGTTGTCAACAACAAACTACTTATGCAAATGGGCTGATAATGCCAACATATGACTAACACATGTGTCACAACATGAAAAAAAAATCAATAATCGAATGTACACAGTCCGCGAAATTCAAAATTCACTTTTTTCTTTTGAACAGACCTCGTTCATACATGAAGTATACATTGCCTACTTGTATATGCAAATGGAACCATTAATACTTCAACATTTTCCAAATTCGGAAGGTCAAATCTTCTTAAAAATAAAAATGAATTTCTGTTCGTTAGTCTCGCTAAAACTCGAGAACGGCTAGGCCGATTAGGCTAATTTGAAATATCCAGGGCAGGTTTAAAAGGGTAGAAAATATGGGAAAACATTTTTTATTTATTGATTCTGCGGCGGTACGAAGTTTGCCGGATCAACTAGTAAATAATAAAAGTACACCGCCTCTTCGACTAGCCAAACTTATGTATTAGTTGGTATTATTGGTTGATATTGCTAATAAAAGTCTGTTTAGTTGGAAATACAAGCATCGTCACCTTAACCAATAAGCCTTCCAGTATGACAGAGATAAGCTTACAATGACATAACAGGTTCATTATTACGAATCTAGACTCCTCGTTTGCTTCCATCGTTGCATAAACGTGTAGCGACTTTCATCTGGTGAGCTGGTTTTCACTATGCTGATTAGTGTTTCAGTAAACAAGACCAATAATATGAAAAAAAAGCAAATACAGAGTTTCTTACCGGCTTCTCTCTGTAGAACAGCTTTCTTGGTAGTTTCAGCAAGGGTTGTGGGAGATCAGAAGAGGTGGATGGATTGTATGAGTGAGGAATTGTGTATGAAAGGTGTGAATGTAGATATGACGACTGATAAGTGTGTATGAAGACTATCACCTAGCGTGGGACAGGGGCCGTAAGATGATATTGGTAATTTTTAATTTGACGATTTATAAGAGTTTTGTGATAAAACATTCGTAAAATAAGTTCCTTTTGAGTTTGTGTTTGCTTAAGGATTATGAATTTCGCTTATTATAAATCCCACAAAATGGTATACATTCTCTCTAATTAATTTACTTTAATCATAATATGTATTAAGAATCCATCACAATATGGACCATGAGAATATTGTTGTAATAAATAAGTTTTTTTTGGTAAAAATAATGTTTACAGTATACCATATTTTAACACTATACAAGGTGTAAAACGATTGGGCATTGAAGAAAGAATTTCAGTAATAAGCCTTTTTCTTTTTTTTACACTTTGGTCACGCTGGTGATCGAAGTGTCATAACTCAAAAAATGTTTATAGAAACTTTAAGAACCAACTTTGAATACACATTACGAATCTTACGAGGCAAGAAAGATACAAAAGTAATAAAACTAGGCACTAAACTAATTCTATGGAAAGCCTTGTATGATCCGTATTTTTCAGTCATGTATTTTTTACATACTATTAATATATTATATTAGTAATACGCGAAGCAAAAATTTTGCACATCTACTTACGACAATTGCGTAGACGGAGAAATTTCCCACACTTATATTAGTATAGAGAAAGAATACAGAATGCTTTTTTTTATTATGCGTGTACATACATTAAATCAATAAAACACATTACGCACACACGCATTAGCGTGTGCGTCAAATACTCTTTTGTTTATTGTTAAAGTGTGAGGTCAAATTGAGAGCACCACTGGGCGACCATTAGTTCAGAATAGATAGACAGCTCATCTTCGATACATTCACATTCTGTGATTAAAAATTGGATCACTAAAAGTGAAAGAACCGTAATATAATGCTGGCCTTAAAATATATAAGCTTTTTCTTAGAACATGAGAAAACGAATCCAAATATGTTACCGTAAATAAGGTATTCAGGTTTTCCTCTAATGGAATGAAAACATTCTTTTCTCCACATATCTCTACAAAACATGTTATTCACAGGATCTGCTTAATATCAGGGCTGGCACTTGACCTTTTTATTGTCTTTTCAATATTGTAATGTCCCATTGTTGTTTGGCAAACAAAATAGAAAATTCATTTGTTCCATGAATTGTCCCGCAAATGAGGCGTGTCAACCTTGCCTCACGACTCACCTGATTTTAATGCTAGCATTCGAATTTCAAATACATTTCAAACCTTATGTGTCTTTGTTAGAGGCCATAAACATTTTATGCTATGGTAAATTGCTGATTTTTTTATACATAAATTGGGATGAGCGATGCATTGCTCGGTACAGATACTACAGTAAATCAAGCAACATGTTTGCTACGTTCGCAAGTTTATTTTTCATTGTTTCTCTTGTGTGTTGTCAAGATTGTGAGGATATTTCTTACACTGGCGTAAGTCAATTTTGTTTATTGCTGTTCATTCATCATTTCACCACCGTTTCAACGGCAAAAATACTGAAATATTATTGAAATTAAACAAATTTTAACGGAGTTATCGCTTCTATTATAAATATTATTCAGTCATTTTAAAGGACCACGGCCAAAATTAAAATACACCGGTTTCGAATGTAGTTGTACAGCGAAGAGCTGGGAAGAAACTCTGTAGTCCATTCATCATCATCATTATATCAGTCAAAGACGTCCACTGCTGGAGATACGCCTCCCCCAAGGATTTCCACAAAGGCCGGTTTTGAACCGCCCGCTTCCATTGTTTTCCTTAACCGACCAGTCCTGCAGAACGTGGTTGCCACATCTAGACCTTATCTGCCCCATCGAGCTGCCCAGTGCAACTCTGTTTCTCCAGCGTATCTCCTCATCTCTGATTCGATCTCGTCGGTAAACTCTGACACTGATCGTAGTCACATTAACATAGAATAATGAAATGACGTGTGGTGACGGATTTAGAAAACATAGTGTCACCACCGCATTCCAGCCTGAGGGTGCAGCCGACAAAAGGAAATGACAAAGCCCTAAGCCCTAAGAGAAGGATAACTTAAACAAACCCTGTGCCTGCGTCTGGCCAGCATGGCACAGTAGGCTCATAACTAGAGGTCGGAGTAGGTAGATTGATTTAAGGTCGTTGACGTCAAACGTAGAGGATAATATGGATATGCCTCCAAAATACCGGAACAAAATCCCGCACATTATGGATAAAATGGTATGTCCATATTATAATATTTTGACGCAAGTATATAAAATCAATCTACCTACTCCGACCTCTGCTCATAACCCTCCTGTGATGGGAGGAGGCCTGACTCAGCAGAGGGTAAAGTATGGGCTGAGTAGTAATGAAATAAAATCTCCGCTTTTTGACATTTTCAATAATTAATCATTGTTAACTTGCCGAAAAACATGACCTGTCAAAAAAGTACTTAAACGCTCAAAACACAATGACACAGCACCGGGTCAATGTGCTTTTTATTGCACACAATAATATTTTGATGTGTTCTTCATAAGAGGCTAAATAAACCTTTTAGAGAAATTTTGATAGCCCTCAGGAGACAGCTTGCGTATTTAGTTCAAAGACCCAACACTCATCATCAACATCTTGGCTCCCAAATACCTACTGCTCTTTCGGGCCTCCATGACATTGGAGGGAACAGGTTTTCGTGACAAAAGAAAAAAAAAAAAGTGTAGTTTGGCTAGGTTTTCTCTATAGTCGAAGAAATTTACGAAGAAAATTGATTAGAAAATCGAGCCTGTGCCAGTCCAAGAAGGAAAATTTTTTATGGCCCCCATTCCGTGTGGTGACGGTTTCAGAATACTTAATATCGCCAACCCATACTGTCCTGAGAGTGTCGTAAGAGGCGACTGGAGGAATGGAGGAAAACTTGATGCAAACCCTATTGCCAGCGTAGCACAATTTCCCTCCATAAATTTGGAGGAGGCTCAAATCAGTAGTGGGTTATTTATGGGCTGGCACGAACGAGAACGAGTGCTATTCCATTGCCAATCTTTAGTGTAGGCTGAAGCTGAATTCAGGTAGAGGAGGCTCGTCTGTAGTGATTCAGTTATAGGTTGATATGATGATGGTGCTTTTAACGCAAACATTTAAATAAGTGTATTTGAATACAGTGCCTAATCTATTGGATCTGTTATTTAACGAACAATGATTTGATGTCTTTATTATTTTATCAGCCAATGTCAGTTTCACTGTATCATTCATTGCGTAAATAAATAAATTGAAAATGTGAGCGTCTCTGTTTTTCAAAGCTATTGAAACGTGTCCAGGGACCGTTACCAGCAAGTATTGGCCTGCATAATCTCCTAACAGCTGAATAAATAGAAAGTGAAAAGGAATACTTCATACTTGTTCACGGACCACGATAATGTGGTTGACAATTATGAATATATTCACCTGTTGCGGTATTACATATCTTCATAGGAATACATTTAAAGTATTAAAAAAAAACTAGCTGTCCCGTATCAACACAATAACAAAAACAGTGACACGAGAATTTTATATATTAGAAAATATAAATATTGCAAAAGATGCCTACAACAATAATTAAAAAGCCTTAAATCTAGCATTATTACCTACAGGTTATTTTTCAAATTAATTAAAGACGATAAATAAATAAATAGTATCGTGTTTTTACATTTCAATATTATTTATTTTGTAAATGATTTTAATTAAGAAGAAATTAATAGATAATAAAGATTTTTAATCATAATTAGAAACTGTTTAGTCAATGTAGTGACACTTAATCAAATTTGCACGATTATTTTCGAACATGCATGAAACGCGATCAAACCAGTTGTATTATCGCTTGCAACTTGATATCGACGTGTTATTTCTATACACACGTAATTAACATTCCACGTTCCACCTAACAACTTCCGACAAAATTACAAGGTGACTTTCGTATTTTAATTAGCGAATCCCTAATTGCCCACAAACAGTTCCCTTTGAACTGACAGAACCAGATTCCATTGATATCAACACGTAATTAGAACCTTAAGTTGGTCATAATGGACACGAGGTCGCTGGGCATAACGCACGCTTGTCGTTCACAGTTCTTTACCACGTATTATGTATTTGACGTTTCAATAGAGTTTATTAAAATCCTATGCCATATTATGTGTGAGGGACATTTTGTTAGTAGTTACAATGAAGATGAGAAATATACTTGTGTTGGCCTGCATTTACATTGTTGTGACTGCGTACGCGCAAGACTGTAAAGTTGGCGGGAAATCGGTGGGTTTATTTACAGTTGTTGTTTTTGTCAAATTGAATCACTGAACATTTAAGTAATAGTTTTAATTATTTATATATGATGGAAGTGATTATATTATACTTTTTAAATATACTAATTTAAAAGAAGAAACAATTGTATGTTTGTAACGGAATATCTGAAAAACTACTGGATCGATTACAGATACTATTTAGCCACTGAAATGCTATAGCACTCCTGAGTAACATAGTTATGCTTTGCGAAACCGAGATAAATGTTTAACGCCCCCACACGTGAAGCAGCGCGCATAATAGCTTATGTTTTATAAATAATATATGTTTGAAATGTGTTAAAACAATGCATTTTTCAAATCATGACATTTTTTCATTTGAAAATTAATTATTTGTAAGGTAGTTTATTAATAAATCCTGTGTGAAAATTTACATACAACCAACGTCATCATCATTATCCATGCCGCGAATGTCGCCGATGTACCGAGCATAGCTCCTTAGCATCACATTAAGTGACTGTGTGCCTATAAAAATGTACAATAAGTCCGTTTGGTACCACCCCGTAAGAACCGACAAAAGGATATGAGAAGGCCGGCAACCTAGCCGCAACAGAAGGAAAACTTGATACGAAACCCTTTTTTTTTACGTCGGAGATCCGATATTTTTTGGCCATTGGGAATAGCCGGGATATGTCGGACTCCGAAGCGCGGAGAGATGGTGAATTGCGCCCCGAGCTACGCACTAAAACCGACGGCGATCCTCGAATGTCCGAACCAGGGCCACGGGATACACTCCCCAATAGGAGAGCATGCTCCGGGACCCTGGGGACCTCGGCCCGCCTTGATACGAAACCCTGTCCCAGCCCAACTGGAGCAGACCCGACTCAGCACTATAGCCCAGTGCTGAGTCGGGTCTGCTCCAGTTGGGCAGATGTATGCTATGGGCTGAGTAGTAGTAGTATACTAATTCTGAAGCATATTAAAGTGTGGAGTGGAGCGAGTGAATTATTTTTCTTGTTTTCGCAGTGCATTGATGACGCGCAATGTTGCGGCGGGTGCTGCATCAACGGGGAGTGCATTGATAGTAAGTGTTGCCAGTTTTAAAGGCATTTTTGCTACAAATTCAGAGCCATTTCAGGAAGAGCGACGTAACCGACAATTTGCTGTTTTACAATTTATTTACCGTTATTGGCATGTTTGTAATTTTAATTGTCTTTATTCTTATTACAACTATAATTTAGAATACACAATGGTTGGCGCAGTGGTTGAGCGATCAACTGCTGAGCAGCATGTCGCGGGTTCGATCCCCGCACGGAAGAAATATTTGTATGACCTACAAGTATTTATTCCGGGTCTGGGTGTTTTCTATCTATAATATGTATGTATTTACAAAAAAAAAATGTATCTAAGTAGTTTATCATCCATCTCGTTACCATAACACAAGCATTAAGTTGCTTAGCTTGGGACGAGATGGCGTTGTGTGAAATGTCCAAGTATATTTATTATTATTTATTTATTAAATCATCCTGCGGGTATCGTAAGAGGCGACTAAAGGAACGTAAAACGCAGATTACCTAGCCGCAAGAGACGGAAAACTTGATACTAAACCCTGTGCCAAACCGTCTCGTCAGCATGGAACAGTAGGCGAATTTCCCTCTATGAATGTGGAGGAGGCCCGACTCAGTAATGGACATGGGCTGGACATGGGGTTTCGTATAAATGTCCTCGGGTTAGCGGTCAACCTGGTTGGTCGCTAAGCCGAGGATGTGGCTTCCTTCTGCGACGCGCACCACTTCGGGGTGTCACAGTGGAATGAGTTTACCTGAACCTGTGACGCCCCAAGCGGGTCGTGTGAGGGTATACTGCTGGGGTTTTAGTGGGTATACGAGTAGTTTCCGGAGTCCCACATAATCGCCGACCCCGGGCGACGGTATGCGGAAGTCAAGTCCCCAGCGAAAACACAAAAAAAAGGGTATCATACAAAGGTTTCCTTGCCTTGCGGCTAGGTTGTCTATGTGATGACGGATTTAGAATACACAATGTCACCAACCCATACCGTCTTGAGGGCGTCGTAAGAGGTGACTAAAATAACGCAAGGGGCAGATCACCTAGCCGAAAGGGAAGGAAACTTGATAAGGACTTGATACAAACCCTGTGCCAACCCGTCTTGCCAACGTGGCACAGTAGGCTTATTTCCCTCCATGAATTTGGATGAGGCCAGACTTAGTAGTTGTCAGTTTAAACTTTATCTGCATTTTTTTTTGCCCAGCATTCAGACCCTGCCAGTTCCCGCAAGACGTCTGCTTGGATCACATATGTATTGGCGAGGAAGAATGTGTGCCATACGCCCCACCGCAATGCCTAGGATGCGAACCTTTAGCATTATGTATTATGCCCTAATTAACTTAGGTAAAATTCTGTAAAAAGACGAACTTTTTTTAACGAGGCAGGTCTAGTCTTTTTAAGGTGATTAGCATGGATTGCACCAGCCGTGGTCACGGTTAGACCATGGACTCATATCTTTATTTTAAAAAATACATTTAAGGTTTTTCAATGGTTTTCCAATTGCCAAACTTAAGTGGCAGTGGGCAGGGCACATAGCTCGCAGGATCGACGCCCGATGGGGCAGAAAAGTCCCCGTGTGGCGACCGCGTTCCGGAAGGCGCAGTGCTGGTAGGCCTCCCACACGGTGGACCGACGACCTGGTTAAGGACGCTGGAAAGCAATGGATGCGGGTGGCCCAGGACCGGCCTTTGTGGAGATCCTTGGGGGAGGCCTATGTCCAGCAGTGAACGTCTTTTGGTTGAAATGATAATGATGATGATTTTGAATGCGTTTAGAGTACTTCGGAATCGCACCTAATTCGAAGTTCGAAGTTTGAATTGGTTTGGCAAAGGCAAAAAATGGCTCCTTTTTAAGCAATTTACTATTTTATTGTTATGAACATAAGTGTTCTTGTGACGTGTAGCAATTTGTTACCCTACTAATTTTAAACCTGAATACTTGTAAGATACATTCTTACAAGTATTCAGGTTTATTGTTTTTACACGCAAAAACTACTGAATGGATTATTATGAAACTTTACAATAATATAGCTTTTATATCAGAATAACACACAGGCTAAATTTATAAAGATATATGTGTGTGTAGAGTAAGAGATGGGGTAATTTCAGTTCATGAATTTGGGGGAGGCCCGACTCAGTAGTGAGTTATTCATGGGCTGACATGATGATGATGATGATTATGAGGCATAGTGAACATCTGTGAGCAATAAAAGAACCTACTAACAACAACCGATAGGGTACTTGACGATTTAAAAAATAAAATAGTCGTAAATTTATATGACTGTAGTGTCTGTAGTCAATAAATATTTTTTAAACAAAAAAAGTATTTAAAAAAAATGGGCAGGAAATTATTAAAAAGAATGTTTACTAAATTTGAATTTTACCTATAAATTCCTATAGTTATCTTCTTTTCCAAACTCAAACTCAAAAGGAACTTTATTTACGTAGGTTTCATCACAAAACTCTTTTAAATCGTCATATTTACAAACACCATTACCATCTTACGGCCCCTGTCCCACACTAGGTGGTAGTCTCCACACACACCTATCAGTCGTCATACCTACATTCACACCTTTCACACACAACTCCTCATTCCTGCAATCCCTCCATCTCCCCTGATCGCTCACAATCCCTATGTTCACTCACATTCATGCCGAAACTACCACCGGTTCGGAAGGCTGCTCTACAGAGAAGAGCCGGCAAGAAAAACTGTAGTTGCTTTTTTTAAATTATTGTTCTTGTTTACAAAAAGCACTAAACAGCATAGTGAGAGCAAGTTCGCAAGATGAGAGAAACACGCTACACGTTTACGCAATGTGATCCCATTGTTCATTGTGAGATACATGGTTAGTTTCGAATATATTTTATTTAGCAAAAATTCCGATTAACTTTACGACAATTACAGTAAATTTTATTAATTACTAGTGGCCCGCCCCGGCTTCGCCCGTGCAAAGCGGGGGTGAGTTATACATATAAACCTTCCCGTTTAATCACTCTATCTATTAAAACAAACCGCTTCAAAATCCGTTGCGTAGTTTTAAAGATTTATGCATACATAGGGACGGACAGAAGAATGCGACTTTGTTTTATACTACAAAAAGCACTAAACAGCATAGTGAGAGCAAGTTCGCAAGATGAGAGAAACACGCTACACGTTTACGCAATGTGATCCCATTGTTCATTGTGAGATACATGGTTAGTTTCGAATATATTTTATTTAGCAAAAATTCCGATTAACTTTACGACAATTACAGTAAATTTTATTAATTACTAGTGGCCCGCCCCGGCTTCGCCCGTGCAAAGCGGGGGTGAGTTATACATATAAACCTTCCCGTTTAATCACTCTATCTATTAAAACAAACCGCTTCAAAATCCGTTGCGTAGTTTTAAAGATTTATGCATACATAGGGACGGACAGAAGAATGCGACTTTGTTTTATACTATGTAGTGACTAGAGTTCCCGACAGACTTCGTCCTGTCAAAAAAATTTACTCGTTGACGTTAGGAACACACCTACATTGCTTAGACAACAGTGAATCGTTGTAATTTAATATGAACTTTATACAATAGCAATAAAGCTCAAATTGTGTCTACGTTTTAGTTAGAAAAAGTTTGTATGGGAAAAAGAAAAACGCTGTTTTTAGGGGTTTTCCGGCAATTAATCGTTTTTTTTCTCGCCGTAAAGACCATCCTTGAACTTCAACGAACATTAAAAAAAAGAATTGGCCAAATTGGTCCAGGCGTTGTTGAGATATGCGCTTACCAACACATGTTGCGATTCATTTTTAAATTATAGATTACTTAGTGGTTACTAGTTAGTCAGTGGTACTTAATATATATTTAATTAAGACTATCTGTTTAGATTATTTCAATAATACCTTAGGTTTAAGAACGAAGCACTATTAATTTTGAGTGGTGTGTGCAGTTGTAAATGGGTATCAGGTTTACTCACCACTGTGTACTTTTAAGAGCATTCTTTCTATCATGTAAATCTGTTATCTGTGTACCTATTTAGAAAAAAAAAACAATATAAAATTTATAATTTCTATACATCGGGGCTTTGAGTTTTTATGACAAAATGAATGTGTTATTATAAAATAACACATTAATACTTCGGTTTATCGGCCTTCGGGTTGTTGAAACATCATACTGATATATTTCAAAGCAAACTATTTCGAGAAAGTAATGTTGATTGGACATATTTTTTATGATATCAAGCATCGTAACCTTTGTTTTCTGCCAACAACGTTGAGAGGCCGTTTCTTTTATATATTTTTGGTAGTATTCTAGAATTTAAGAAAAGAGAAACTGTAATGTATGGTGAAATAAAAATCTACAGCAAATAAAGTTTATATTTTATTTTACTTTTTTAATCATTCTCTACTTTGCTTAATCGGGGTTTCCTCAATGTCATGGAGGAAAGTAAGGCAACATTGCTACGTTGGCCAGATGCGTCGGCACTGGATATAACATCAAGTTTACGGATTTTGATTTAGTGTTTTTTCATGATTGTCTCCCGAAATTTCTTTCTTTGTTCCGTTGGTTTAAATTTGATGATACTGATAAAAACTCCAGTCTAGTTTAGAATCTGTTTTGTATAGGTAATACTTTAAAATATTGGTTAGTAAGTATAATAGTATTTTAAACATAATTCGGACGATATCGTTGTTCAAGTCCTTAACAAAGCATACATTTATATTCACTAAAAATGAAATAAATTTCAAAATATTACACATCCCCACCGCACGCTGTAAAAAAAAGCGTGTTGTGAAAGTCAACAAAACCCAGCACGCTTAGGATCTAATGGTCCGCCTGGCTAGCTACCACCCTCACATCTAAGTCCGGCGCCAAGCAGTTTTACTCTGTTTAGTCGTGTGGATGTGAGAGCCGGTGCCCGACAGGGCATTTCCTTGAATTGCCTGCTCCACCCTAGACCTTGGCGTTGCTTTCCATCACGCAAGCCTAGGGTCAAAGGCATTCAAGTTGGTTATAAAAAAAATGTTTACCGACCTAAATATGTAAATAACGCAAAATAATCATAGCGTACCATATTTACTATACCATTAATAAGTATAGTATACCAAATAATGAAGTCAGTAGACAATAAAATTGACACCGATGTTAAATTAGGAACTGTACCCAAAGCACCGACTTCGAGTGGTTGGCTATTGTTACTATTTTATCAATTTTTGGAGACCTTCAACTTCTCTGCCTTCAGAGGGTATAATGTTTGTTTTAGCTAAATATAGGTTCATAAAAAAAAAAATATTTTTATAAATAAATAAATAAATATCCTTGGACATTTCACACAACGCCATCTCGTCCCAAGCTAAGCAACTTAATGCTTGTGTTATGGTAACGAGATGGATGATAAACTACTTATATACATTTTTTTTTTGTAAATACATACATATTATAGATAAAAATGACACCCAGACTCCGAGCCAGTGCCTCTGGTTTAGACAAAGACACTTGCCCGACCCGGGAATCGAACCCGGGACCCGCTGATCCAAAGGCGGCACATCTAACCACTAGACCAACGAGGCAGCCTCTTTGGTGTGCGCTATTATTTAATACTCTATTCTAAACTAACTAATAAACTCTAACCTAAACCTTTTCCTGATTTAAAAATGATGAGGTATTATTATTACTGATTTTAGTTGTTTACTAGCTTTTGGGCGCGGCTTCGCTCGCGTGGACTTCGAACCCGTGCTTATCTCTATGCATTTTTTTTAATGAATATAAAAGTGGTTATTGTGACTAAACTATGATAGTTAGATATGTGCTCTCGCGGAATTTTTTGTTGATTTTAATAAGACCTACAAACTCGTAGTACTTCATTTTGTTCTATTGTCAATCGTTTATGCAGCGCACGCATAAATAGGTTTTCGATTTTACACCTTGGGTTACAAAATCGCAATTTTCATACGGATCCCTAATTCTTTTGAAAATAAAATATAGCCTATAACCTTCCTCGATAAATGGACTATTTAACACTGAAAGAATTTTTGAAATCGGACCAGTAGTTCCTGAGATTAGCGCGTTCAAATAAACAAACAAACATACAAACTCTGCAGCTTTATATATTAGTATAGATTATTGATTTCGGATTGATCCCATAGAAATTTTGTCGAAATCTGTACAGTTGTTATACAATTTTGAATAGGTTAAGAACATAGATTTGTAGAAAGGGTCAATACATGCATTGAGGCTATTTGTTTGCAAAGCATACATTTCTAAGCACTAAAATTCGAATAATAAAATCATTTTAACAGAAACTAAAAGTGACTACAAAAGTGGCACTAAAAAGCGAAATATAACCAAAATAATTGCCAACTTAAATCGACTCCGACTTTAATTAGTATTAAGGTATGCCTAGGTCACCGATTATTCCGTATGGTGACGGCTATAAGCCCGATTCACGCTACAACGGGCCATGCCCCGTACGGACCCCGTGCGGGCAATTTTGTCCCGGCTGGGGCACGGTCGAGCCACGGCCGATCCACGTTCAAACATGAATCACTTCATACAAAATGTATACCAATAATGTTTCACCGTGCCCCTTACGGGTCCCGTCCGGGAACCAGTACGGATCACGGCCCGTTGTACCGTGAATCGGGCTTTAGAATACGTAATGTCGCCACCATTTTATATTGAAGCGACATCCTTAAGATCAAATGAGTCGCCAAAAGGAAATCATAAGGCCAAAAACCTAGGCTCAAGAGAAGAAAAACTTGATATGGTACCCTATGTAACCGGTCTGGCCAGCGTGGCACAGTAGGCTAATTGTATGTAGCCCTCCAAGTCGTTGGGAGAGGCCCCATTCAGCAGTGATTCATTTAGGGGTTGAGAAGTAGGTCACTTCAAGTTGCTTATTATTGGTCTACCTGACCCGGCAAACGTTGTACCGCCTCAGAATTAATAAATAAAAAACCTGAATGATAAATGTTACAATGCGTTAAATTAACATTTATATTAACATTTAAAATAATGTTTTTCCATATTTTCTCATTTAAACCTTCCCTGGACTTCCATGAATATTTCAAGACCAAAATCATCTAAATCGGTCCAGCCGTTCTCGAGTTTTAGCGAGACTAACGAACAGAAATTAATTTATATAGATGGATAAATAGATTACTAACGAGTTCTTTTCCTTATCTTCATAAACGATGATACAAGATATTGTTGATTCAAAATAAGTATCAAAATTACCACAAACTTCCAATCTTTATTTGAAAGTATCAAGTAATGCGAAGTCTGTTGTTTTGCCCAAGTTCATTATCGGTGTTTTTTACGTCGCCAAGGACCTTTGGGTTTTCAAGTTTGGTCACAATCGCTTTAACGATTGTTCAGTTGTTTATGAATCCTGAAAGGTTCTTTGGCTATTATGAATATTCAATCAAAGACCATCAAACAAAGACGGCTTTGGCTTAATTAATAACAAATAAAGTGCTCTTTTTTCCATTAAGTATTTGGTGTTTTCAATGTCTAAATATATTCGTAGCAGCTCTACAACTACGAAAACGTTCACTGTAGTTCGTTCACAGTCAGTTTACATGTATGTTAATGTTTAGTTTTTTTTTTTGGCCGCGAACCCCAAAAAAGCAACTATACATTCACACTAACAACCTGAATCGCACGGGCAATTTACAAACATGTAATTCAAGATCACAAATGATACCTAGACTCAGAGCATGTGCCTCTGGTTTATACAAAGACACTTGCCCGACCCGTGATTCGATCAGGGCACCCGTGATTCGAAGGCTATCTGGAATACATTAAGTCCACGAATTTAATAAATAAATAAATATCCTTGGACATTTCGCACAATGCCATCTCGTCCCACGCTAAGCAACTTAATGCTTGTGTTATGGTAACGAGATGGATGATAAACTACTTATAAATATTTTTTTGTAAATACATACTTATTATAGATAGAAATGACACCCAGACTCCGAGCCAGTGCCTCTGGTTTAGACAAAGACACTTGCCCGACCCCGGAATCGAACCCGGGACCCGTTGATCCAAAGGCGGCACATCTAACCACTAGATCAAAATCACTGTGTAAAAATCAACCACACTTGTAAGTAATTCATATATATATAACAGAATTATTATTACTCTTATTGTACTGAATTTCGTAATTATAGGCTGATAAAATAATCGCATATCTTTGCAAACGCGAAGCCGCTAAAACGAGAATACCCTGTTTACTCTCCAAAATAGATAATAGTGGGCGATGATCTGTTTTTAAAACGAAAGGCTTTTCACGACCGTACAAATAGTCATTAAATTTTTTAACTCCGAGAACTACAGCAGTAGCTTCCTTCTGAATATGGCTGTAATTTTTTTCAGTCGCTGACAAAGACCTAGAAGCAAACGCTAGTGGCCGCTCTACGCCGTTTAGATCTATTTGACTTAACACAGCACCTAAACCAGTTGGGCTTGCATCCACACAAAGCACAACCTTTGAGTCAGGGTTAAAATGAGTAAGTAAACGATCCGATACTAATTGTTGTTTGACAGACTCGAAAGCGCGATGCTGCCGATCCCCCCAGTGCCATTTCGATTTGGCACGTAATAGTTCGCGAAGAGGGTCCAACAACAGCAACAATCACTACATAGTATAAAACAAAGTCGCTGTCGTCTGTCCGTCCCTATGTATGCTTAAATCTTTAGTTTTAGACATGTATATTTAAAGTGTATAATTTGTTATTAAGTAGTGTAGGTTATATAAGGTTTTATTCATTAGTTTTTAGTTTGTATAGTTTTTGAGCCGTAGTGGCTGTAATAAACGTGTTTCTTTCTTTCTGCGCTGGCCAGACGTGTTGGCACAAGGATTCATTTCAAGATTTCTTTCTTGCTGATAGGTTTTCTTGTCATTCCTTCCTTTCCATTCCTTTTGTTGTCTCATACCACACCCTCAGGCTGGAATGGGCATGGTGACTCTACGCCGTGATAGTATTCTAAATCCGTCACTACACGGAAAACAATAATTGCGTACAATAAGTCTAAATAAATTGCATTTGACCCACACACACATACACAAATTCCGTGTTTGTACAAACTGAATATCACTTCAAGACTTTATTATACTTACTAGGTGTTACCCGCGACTTCGTCCGCGTGGTATTTAACAACAAAGTTATTGTTCAGTTCCCAGAGTTTACGATAACTTATTAATTTTGTATTTCGCGCGAATAACACTCAAATATTTGGAAAATCCGGCTAAGTTTTCCACGAAAATGTGGGTAACTCAGTAAATATGAGCTCCTGAAAACTGGGGGTCTCAATAAATGTAGCCTAAATTCCTCCACCTACTACAAAATCCGTCTAGCCACTTCAGAGATTAGCCGAAACAAGCAGACAGATAGAGAGACAAAAATTGTAAATAGTGTTGTTTTGGTATATGTACCGTGAATACATCCAAATGCACTTAGAAAAAAGCGGTTATTTTTAAATAACCATATTACTGTTGAATTTTAACATCAATAGTTTATGTAATTCCACCTGTACTTAAAATTCGATTTGTAGGTAACTTTACTAATATCGTTAGGAGTTTAGCAAGGTTACTGCGCCAAGTTTAAGGCAGGTGTCGTACTTGATAATTAATCATGTTGAGATGAAATTTTGCCCCGTAATTTTGTTAAAAGATACCAATTTAAGACGGATATGATACTGTTGCTTAAAAGTATTTGTGCTTAGAATGCGTGTAGTCATCATATCATTCCATTCTGCGGGTGCCGTAAGTCCTGACTTAAGGAAACGACAAGGCCGGTAACCTAACGATAAGAGTTGATATGTAATTCTGTGCCACTTCTGACCAGCAGCATAACAGAGTAGGCTTATTTCCCTCCATGAATTTGGGGGAGGTCAGATTCAGTAGTGTCATTTAGCTGAAGCAACAAATTGAATTTAAGAGATATTTCTTATTTAAGCTTCACATACGGCGCCCTCAGTTTAGAATGAGTTGTATAATAAACTTTTTTTTTCAATAGACGTAACCCTTCTAGGTACATAACCTGTAGTAATTCACGAACACAATTGGCACCCAGACTCAGAACAAGTGCCTCTGGTTTAGACTAAGACACCTGCCCGACCCCGGAATCGAACCCGGGACCCGTTGATCCAAAGGCGGCACATGTAACCCCTTTGACCCCGAGGCAGTCAAACCACTACTTCTCAGCCGATAAATGACCCACTCCTAAGTCGGGCTTCATCCAACTACACGGAGGGTAATTAGCCTACTGTGCCACGCTGGCCAGACGGGTTGGCACAGGGTTTGATATCAAGATTTCCTTCTCTTGCGGCTAGATTTTCGGCCTTACGTTTTCTTTTTCTCGGCTCTTACGACAACCTCAGGGTGAAATTGGGTGGCGACATTATGTATTCTAAATCCGTCACGAGTTGGAACAAAATGAAGTTGCAACGCTCTTGTTATTTTACATTCAAATTTCTCAATACGCTAGTCACAAACGGGTGGGATAAAGTAGGAAAATAAAATCCTTTTTAAAAACAAAACGACGATACTGCGACTATTCAAAGCCGATTCAAGAATAAACGAGTTTTTTATTCAAATCAGCACGGAAACACGGTAAATAAACAATCAGATAGCATAAAAGTCACGCAAATATAAACAGCGAATGTTACCTCCCGGGTGCTGCGCGCAAAATAAGTTTACAAAATAAAAAGCAAATGTTGTTTCCCGCGAAAAAAATACCCGCAAACCTCGACCGACGATAACCTGTTCCTTTGATAATTCAAGTTATTACATTTTTATGACTGACTGGGTTTCGTTGAAGAGAAATTTAACGTTTTACTCTGTATAATCACTGTTCTCGGGCCACTGATGATTTTTTTACGCTCGGAAATAGACTACTTTTGTTTTTTTTTTGCCGGGGGTAATATCATTTGTGGACTATTCACACTGGCTAGGGAAACACCAGCGTGGGATTCTGGTCCACCAAACAGTGTTTTTTCCATTTCAAAGTTAGGTAGTTTATTTGGCGAAGTTATTAGCTTGGGCTTGGTGCAATTCATAAACCAACCATATCTGCTGTGTGTGACCCAAACCTCTCTTGTTGGTTCGTGGAAGACGTAATGAATTGTCTTTTGTATAATTATTTACATAATTGTCTTTAGATGAAATTGCATGCGATGATTATGATGCCTTAGGAAATGTGCCATCAATGTTTTTGTTATGGGTTGAAGCTTCCCGAAGTCGTATTTTAAGATGAATCTTCAAGTTTGTAAGTGGAAATTACAATTCTGCGCTTTACAAACTCAGTGAGAAAACAAAAGCCAGTAATAATAAGAATTATGTTATTTTCTTCACCAGTTTCCCCATCAAGAATGAATTTAATAAGGAGCGAAAACGTGCGCTGTTAATATAATGTTGAAGGAAGAAGTTATGCAAAAACAAAAACGAAGGTTTGTTGTTTTGTTTGGTTACATTGATATTTTGGGCAATTGTTAAATTAATTAGTCCGTCGTCGTTCCAGCCCATGAATGACCCACTAATGAGTCGGGCCTCCTCCAAATTCATGGAGGGAATTCAGCCTACTGTGCCACGCTGGCAAGACGGGTTAGTACAGGGTTTGTATTAAGTTTTCCTTCTCTTGCGGCTAGGTGATTTGCCTTTTGCGTTCCCTTAGTCGCCTCTTACGACACCCTAATAAGTCCTTGTGGTGATGGAATTAGAACACATAGTGTCGCCAACCCATTTCATTCTGAGGGTGTCGTAAAAGCCGACAAAGTATTCTTGGACAAATAAATATTCTTGGACATTTCACACAACGCCATCTCGTCCCAAGCTAAGCAACTTAATGCTTGTGTTATGGTAACGAGATGGATGATAAACTACATAGATACATTTTTTTTTTTGTAAATACATACATATTATAGATAGAAATGACACCCAGACTCCGAGCCAGTGCCTCTGGTTTAGAGAAAGACACTTGCCCGACCCCGGAATCGAACCCGGGACCGGTTGAT